>VUQG01004694.1:31874-48558 GCA_015106755.1 Etia nguti
CCCCGGTTTTTTTTTTTTTCCCCCCTCCCCCCCCCCCCTCTCCTCTCGCTAGCTTATCTTTTTCCAGCACAACTGCACAGACTCCTACATGCGTTTTAATATGGTAATTATCGGGCGAAATTCTAAACACTAACCAAAAGGAAAAGCTGGCGAAAGCATTTAAAATGGGATTCAGCCACCAGTTTCCTATATCGACACAACACATGCTTCTCTCACTTCCTGATTAGGAGGATTTATTCGGGGTATTTTTAGCTCCCCATGTCTTTTGTGTGCTATTTACAGTATTTCTGCTGGCGTCACTTGGCTGATTCGCATATTTGATAAAGTTACTCAATGAATAAGGCAGTTTCAATATTTTAAAAAATGATATCGTTTAAGCCTTTTTAAAAGCACAGGCCACCTTACACAATGGAGACTATAAATGCTGTTACAGTAAAGAATATTCTTGGAAAGCTGAGTTTGCAGATTGTTATTTGCTTCTTTTTTTTTTTTTATTATTCCCATGTACTGCACCTGCTGGGGAACACAAAAAAAAAATGTTTGACAACCTTGGTCCCAAAGTTGTTTTTTTGCCAGATAAAATAAATGGCTACAGAAGGAGAAAGAAAGAGTGAGTTGGGGGAGGCGAGAACCTCCCAGCAGACCCGTCTGTCTCCAGGCAAGTTTTTCTCCTGTTTGATGGAGCTCAGCAGACACGGGTGTTCTCATGGAGGCAAAGTTAAGGGGAAACGACAACTACGTTGCCCTGGGTGACAACATCTTAGCTCGCAGTTTACCAAAACTCGATTGTAGGGGGGAGGGAAACGAAAGCTGCTCTGATTTTTTTTTTTTTTTTTTTTTTTTAAACTTCATCTAAAAGGTGTGCTAGTACCTTTAAGGTTCATGATGGAGTGAGATGGGTTTCCTGTCAGCTGCCGTCTCACTCCATCTTCTGCATTTGTATCCAGTTACTCCAGGAGGAGAAAGCTGGAGGAGGAGGATGGTGGTTGTGTATTGGGTGGTTAAAAAGACAAATGGTAAGACTCAAAACATCGTACCGGAGTCTAGCTTGCAGGTTTGGTGAGTAAACGCCGGTGTCGTCCTGCATCACCCTCAGAATTCAAGTCAGTGTTGAAACCTCTGAGGTGTGACTGAGAAAAGACAGCGAGGTATGTGCCATGTGTCAAAAGAGTGTCAAATCGATGTCAAATGTGAAAGTGCCTTTCCAAGAATAGAAGCCAACTTTGACATCTGACATCGACTCACATACTTGCATAATATCAGCCCAATAGTCGCCTGAACCTGCAGACGTGGAGTGTGAAAGTTGCTGCTTTTGCCATGTGATGTGTTTCACTACCTGACGGCATCCAATCCAACTGGGGGAGCTTACAATGAGCCTCTTCGAAAACAGTTTCCAATCACAAATCGGATTTAAACCCTGCAGACGAACCTGAGATTCTTTAATGTTTCTGTTTTTATTTTAAACTATCATCACTCCAAGGAAAGCATTTTCAGAAAGACATTTCTGGCATTCACCTCAGACGCTATTATTTCATTATAGAAATTCATTTTCTTTTTTCCATTAGCATCCACATTTCTCTTACAGGACTTCATCGCTCCATCTGCGATATGCCTCCAGACAAAAAGTACTTTAATGTTTTCGAGTCACCCCTCATTTCTTTAGATTTTGTTAGGAAAATGGAAAATGGGGAAAGTGCCTTATTGGAAAGTGCAAACATACATAAAAATACAGCATATAAGACTAAAACTGTTTATACAATTTTGACAAACTTGAAAGTCAACATTTGGAATGACTGCCATCAATCTTCATCACACTCTCTGAGGCAGCTTTTTTGACATTTCTTTGAGTAGTCTTTGAGGAATAGTTCTCCAGACTTCTTGAAGGACATTCAAAGCTCTTCTATGGATGTTTTGGCCTTTTGTTCCGTCGCGATGATCCCACACTGCTTCAATAATGTCGAGGTCCGGGCTCTGAGGCGGCCAGTCCATGACTGATAGAAAACACTATCCACGTACGCTTTTACGTGTGTTTGGGATCATTGTCATGCTG
The DNA here is from genome assembly GCA_015106755.1 of Etia nguti. Lineage (NCBI taxonomy): Eukaryota > Metazoa > Chordata > Actinopteri > Cichliformes > Cichlidae > Etia > Etia nguti. The sequence continues at coordinate 33,925 of VUQG01004694.1, forward strand.
AAAAATGAAGCTACTGCCATTCAGATGATTTCTAGATGGTATTTTCATTGTGGATTAAAATCTGAAAGCACTTTTCTATGTTCATAATTCCACCAAGTTTGATAAGATCTCCAACCCCACTGGCTGAAATGCAATCCTGAACCAGGACAGAGCCTCCTACATGTTTTACAGATGCCTGCAGACAATTAATGGCCTCTGTACATACTGAAGACCTCTTGGCATTGATTTTCAGTCAACTTCTTGTGTAATTTGCCATAAGTCAGCCTTTTCTCCCCATTTCCCTTTCTTATGAATGGCTTCTTGACAGCCACTCTTCCACTGAGGCCATTTCTGATGAGGCTTCAGTGAACAGTAGATGGATCAACTCAAGGGTCAGATGCATCTTCTCAGATCCTGTGTAGACACTTTTTAGGCCCGTCACTTCTTTTCTCCTCCTCTTGTCCAGTTTCCTCAGTTTTCTTAAGGACACACTGCACACCATGATAAGTAATGCTAGGTTTTTGGCTAATCTCTCTTTGGACATTGTCTGTTATGTATACACATAACACCAGTTCATGCCTTGAGTGAGGTGCCTTTTTATACTTCAGTGATACATATGTCAGTGTTAAGTGGCTTAACAAATAGGAAAAGCCTGGGAAACTATTTCTCATGACCACTTTAAAAAAAAATGAAAGTCTGCCTCCTTGAAAGCAAACATTTCTTTATATTTTTGCTTGCAAGGAGCAAAAATGTTACTATGCACTTTTGCACCATCCACAACAACTAGACAACCCCCTATGAACAAGTTTTTTGTCGACAGTGGGAAGAAAAATCTCCCTTCTAACAGGAAGAAACCTCCAGCAGAACCAGGCTCAGGGAGGGGCTGCCATCTGTTGGGGGTGAAGGGAGGAAGACGGGACAAAGACGCACTGTGGAAGCGAACTGGAGATTAATGATGACTAATGATTAAATGGTGAGTGGTTCAGAAAGGTTGGGAGTCACTGAGTGTTTGGCCCGTCAGCTGGAGCGGTCAGGTTGATCCCCGACTGGTTCAGTTATGATTAGTCAGGGTCCAGCATGCCAGCTTTAGTCAAGTTGCAGCAATATCATATTTTTCTCTAAAAGCACCGCCTCAGAGAGCTCAAAAAAATTAAATGTAGTCAGACTCCAGCTTCAAGACGGCTAAATCAGCCGTATCTGTACTTGATTTTTGTTTTGCCAGCAGGTCCTGCAGCTTCCTCCCTTTCACGGTTTTATTTTCTCTCTATAAAGCGATAAATCCTTCTCATGATTTGTCCTTTCGTCTGTCACTCTCCATCGCTTCCTCCCTCCTGGGTTAGCTTTGCAGCCTAGCCTGTGGGCCCAGAGATGTTGTATTAATTAACTCGCCTCACTGCACTCTCATCAAGCTGCCGGTAATAGGCCTCGCTCCAAGTTTCCCCTCCCGGAGCGCACCAAGATGGCAGCATCCGTAAACAACTTCAAATTTACGGTACTGCAGTCACAGCGCCGAGGCTCCTGCTACTCCTTACAGTTCGGGGGTGGGGGTGGGGGGGCAGCATGAAGCGTGCAATTCAAACAGAGCCCCGCTCCGCGCGCTGCTGTGTGGTTTAATATGTAAATGCATTTTCGTTAGACTCAAAGTGCCATCGCAGCCATCTATTTTTCCTCCACCTCTCTGACGTCTGTGATTTGCAATCGCTGCTCGGAACAAAGTGCAATCTTTTTTAATGTGCACAGCAGTACGGAAATGTGCCTATTGCTCAGCGGTAGAGCAGTCATAAACAACTTTGTATACCTTTTATGTGGCATGATTAAAATGGGAGCAAATCTTTGTCAATATTAACATGCTTTGACAAGCAGCCATGCAAATGACTCTGCTCCACAGAGAGGATGCAGGCTGTAATGAGGTAACGACTACAGTGGGTTACTGTAGCTGGGATGTCAGCAGCGTTTGAGCTAAACTGCTGAGGAAACTCAAGGTGAGAAATACAACCCACAAACCCAGAAGATTCCCAGCTTTACTCTAGATTTGAATACATGATACAGTCTACATGTAAGAAGGGATTTTTTTTTTATTTTTCTGGTTGCTAGTACAGCTTACCAGTGTAAAGGATTCACCTCTTTGCTTATGTTTTGCCTAGAAAATATGTTTGCCTGAGTATACATTATAAATAGTAACTGTTTAATAAAGACTGAGTAGACGTGTCTGCTGTGGCTGTCTCTATCTCCATATATTTAAAATAAGCTGCACTTATGCAACAAAGCAACACAAAGTACATACCAGATATAAAAAGACAGAAAGGACTATAAGGAGACATGAAATGACCACCACAATGGTAAACATGGTAAGAAAGAAAAGTGACCAAACACACAAGCATGCAAAATAGCTACAGGTATAAATCATAAGCTGCACAGCCGCCACAGAAAGCTGCAAAGAAATGCAAAACCACCTTAAAGAGACAAAAACAACCACAAAACGAAACACACAAGACAAAATGATTGTGATGCAAAGGGAATATCAAAGGATACAAAGACAAGTCCAAATGCAAAACCACCACTACAGAGATGCAAAATATTACAGACAGAAAGAAACAAAATAACCACAAAAGACATGCAAATGACCGCAAAGCCATCTAAAAAGGGCTTTTGATGGACAAAAAACCACCACCAAGTGAATGAACACACGATGCAAAATTAGAGGCAATAAGAAGCATCAAAACATGCGAAACGTGCAAAGAGACAAAAGCAAGCACAAGCATGCGAATGCTGAACACAAAGATGGACACAAAGTGACCATAAAGGCAGATTTAAGCGACCACAGAGAAATTCGGCGTGACCGTGATGGATCGTGGCAGCGCTCTTCATGTTCTGTCTCCTTCAGTCTGGGGATCTCGCTCCTTTGTGTTGTATAAGATGTGGCTTTTACATGTCTGATCCCAGGCTAGCTCTTCTTTTCAATGCCGAGCATCCTCGCGCTGAAGCCGACATTAGTTGGTCAGGAGCATCTTAGTGAAATGCAATAAGCGAAGAAACCGAGAGTGAGTCACGCTATCAGCACTGCAAAACAGCAGCTCTTCATTCTGAAGGCCAAGCACAGAAATACACCAACCTAGCATCATCCATAAACAATGATGCGAGTTTTTTCTTCTTTTTTTCTGTTTTCCCTTTTTCTGTGGACATAGCTGCTTCTGCCTGTTTTCTCTCTTAGTGGCAGCAGTGGGCGAAAATAACCCTCAGAGAGACACACCCAGAAGCGAGTCAAATCAAACATCATTATTCTCTGGGTAAATATTGTGAAGAGATCTCATCTCCACTGGCTGCAGAGGAAATGAGGGACGAGGTGCTATTCCTGGTGTGCTCTGGTCAACCCTAAATCAGGCCTTATTACAGCAGAACAGACACTGGTGAAGCAGCCAGCAGCTAATTCGCCCTCTGCCCACCACATGTAAACAAAATGATGCAAACCTGGCATCGCATAAATGTATGGACACATTGTAAACATGCAAAAAGCATCCAGATGGGCAGCACACAAAGTGACCTCTGCGATAAACGCAAACACGCTGAGCTTTCATCAAGCCCTCATTGTAACACACACACACACACCCCCACAGTGTTGTTGAGTTTCCAAAACCCCATCCTTGACCTTGAAAATTGCCTTTTTAAACATGGTTTATGGGGAAATAAATTGAGCACTGCTGAAGTGAAAGACAAAATGAAATGAAGAAACCTGACACTCGCATGCAACAGAAGGGGCTCTGCATTGCCCAACACTGTCATTCACTTTATTGCCTGCAGTTGCTGTGCAAGTGGTAGAAAATAGCAAAAACTGCAGCAGCTTCTCACTCTGCTTTGCTGCGTTGAGAGAAACTGACACTCGTGTTGAATCCAGCCACGGCCAGAGAGCGTTAGCCTGCGACACACCGACGGGTTCAGTGTCTGATTAAAGGAGATGATGCAGTTACTGCACTGGCTGTAACTCCGTTGGCAGCAGTTACAAAACATGATTAACAAGGTTTCTGTTCTTGGACTCAAGGAACAATTTTCCAAGATTCACAATTCAAAATGAGTGTGCATATCCTGGATAAGCACCTCCATCCTCCCTAATATCAGAGTTTCTTTTGACAGAGGGTTATGCTACAATCACACTGAAACAAGCAGTGGTTGGAGACCGCAGGCATGACCACAATTATTGCGACCGTGCGCAATGAGTGTGATCTTGTTGCCTTTGAAGAGGTTTCTTCGAAGACAGATTGGGTGTGTCTTTATGGTCAAAAATCCACACCAACTGCTTTCATTCAACCAGAACCTCACAAGTCTGAAACAAATTCCTCCACAAATAGTGACACAGTCGCTCCAGGACTGTGATTTAACTGCAAAATGACAGTTACTCAGCAACCTTGCTCTTATAAGATAACCAGAACCCAACTAGTTATCAAATAGTGACCAAGTCACATCAAGTCACCAAGAGACATGTTGCAGACGAGATCCACTCATCAGGGCATACTAGTGATTGCGACTTGTTGGCAAATTGTGTTTATAAGTCCGCAAGTATTTGCAAACTCCTCACCATCAGTCTAAGAGCAATTGGAGTCAGGTTGCAACTGTTTGGAGACAGGTTGACTTGCACACAAAATTCAATGCAATCACCAGCCAACTGCCAGTTTTTCGCAGTTGCAAGGAGGCTGTTCTGCTATTTTTACTTTAATGTAACATTCAAATAACAGGAAGTCAGAGCTTCCGTCTCCCAGATAGAAGCTGTATGCCAGAAAAGACCATATTAGGAATATCTACACCCAGTGACATTATACAGAGACTTCATCCATCCATGGAGTCGGCGTGGGGGGCTGGAGCCTATCCCAGCTGTCTTAGGGCGAGAGGCAGGCTACACCCTGGACAGGTCGCCAGTCTGTCGCAGGGCTCATGCAGAGACTTGAGTAGAAGAAAAAAAAATACTCAGAAACCAAACATTTAGAGCAGACTGAAGACTGAGCTTTTGACTCACAGGCATGACTTTTACATACACCAACACCATTTGAAGCTTTGGCTACATTTAATATCCACCACTGTAACATATGAGTAACTCCTCTGTTAGCCCAGAGGATGCTTGATCAGCCGTTCCTTAGCATTTAGGGAGAATATGATTGTAAGCATATATTTATTGCTCAGTCTTCTATAAGGACACTGAGAAATACCCACTAGACTTACATAATGTACAGAATTTCTTGTGTTCAGATTAACTGTAAATGACAGTAGGACTGTTAACTTTACAAAGCATAACTAGACCATCACAAAAAAATATAAACATATATCCCAAAACTAGTTGGCTGGTTCAAACGAACCCTTTTTTTTTTTTTCTATCACTATAGAAAACCACTCGTCAATACCAAGAAGCGACGGAACAGCCTCCGTCCCTGACAGAGGGGTTGGAGTCCACAGCTTCTTTCGAGCTGAAACTCATCTTTGATTTCCAGAGTCAACAGTGAGAGGCATGGATTTCCTCTGTGTTCTCCTCAGACTATTGGCGAGAGCTGAGAAAGAAAGAAAAGGCAGACAGGAGAAGCAGCTATGGCTTGTTGATTGCCATCCTTGTGGCGGCGGCGGCTTGCCACAGCCGCTATTCTTGGGGCTTGTTTTGCGTGGGGGTTGAGAGAGAGAGAAGAGATTTTACCATGGCGCTGCGAAATGAGAAATGACACGGTTTCCCCAAACGTGGCGCCTCATCGGCCTGTTATGGATTAGTTAAGGCTGTTATTCTAATCTGCACCCCCTTTCTTCGCTGCCTCATTATGGAGCAGAGGTGCCAAGGACTCATAGGGAGAATAACATGGAGCCCTGTTACGAGTCGTTATGGAAGATAGATGATGTCTTCTTGATGGAAGTCGGTGCTGATCTGACGAGGCTGCAGGAGCCAAGCTCCAACCGTTTGTGATGTAAGAACTTAAATCCAATCACTGAACATGTATGACCGTGGACTGCAAGAAATATGGAGACAGCAGAACAAGGTCCTATACTGAGCCAAATGCCTTTGAAGTCTGACAAATGGAAATATGATGAAAAAGAAATATCCAACACTGTATATTATACGATGAAAACCACACCGCATTACAGTCGGTGGCAGCTAGAATGGGGCATTTCTGAGTGTAGTGTACTGGAAAAAAGGGTCTTATTTCCTTTGACCTTCAACATTTAATTAATTTCAAGCCAGACAAAAATGCTACTCCAACTCCATTTCACTGTTTTCAACTTTGCAGTTGACTCATTTGAATTTGTGCACAATCAAACAAGCACCGCTGATCACCACTTATCCTCTTAAACAGGCAGCTGCAAAATGCCTAACCCTTCCTAACCATTTGTTAACAAGAATATTTCAGGAAGTGCTTAATGGAGGAACCTCACGCGCAGAGAAGGTACTCGTAATTATCTGCAACACGGGGCCATTAAAGGGATCATATACAAGCCACATAAAGCACCACTATTCAACCACTCCACCCCAATCAGATTAAAGGCCTTTTCAGTTAACGTGTTCAAGAGCATTTCATCCGTGGAAGAAAGATGATGACAAAAAAAAAAAATAAAAAAAAATTGAGGGAACAAGTGGATCGGAGGAAATGAGACTGATGAGAAATTCTTTTTAGCCTGGAGGATCTAGCAGTGAGGTTTGTGCGCTTGTAATGTCAAGGGCAGCACAAACAAGATCAGTGGTTGCCAGGACCTGAATCAGATGCCGGCAAATGATTTGCTGCCAACTACGTGGGTCAATAAGTTCTTTGATCCAAGTGACAATAGTTTCCTGTTCCTATCCTTCTGATACAGCTATTCATTGAACTCATTTTGGTTTCCTTTATGAACAAAAACAAGAAGTGCAGCTTCAGAATGTCTCATGTTTTCTGGTCCCGTCCATCTGCCCCGAGCTCCTCATCAACTCTAAACTGCATTTGTCTCTCAACAGGGTTACTTCCATTGGCTAGAGCAATCCATCCTCTACTACTAGCACTACTTTTATGTAATGCACTGGGTACACTACACCCTTACTTGCATTGTGCCTGAAGATTCAACAGGGCAACGTTAACCAAAAATCACCAAATCAGCTGTGCACCGATTGAAAATGACAGTTTAGGCATTTGAGGTAATTGTTGCACATTTACAACCTGCTCTTACATTAAAGATGGCAACCTAACTCGTATAAAGATCACACAATATCACAATACACGTAATGCCAATGTCTAATGAAAATCTGCTGCTATTAGAAAGCTAGTATCATTCTCATCTCCTCCTCCTATTGACCAATAGTTGCAATAATGAGGACCACTGAGGAACTCAAATTTCTTACCATTGAAAGTACTAGCCAGGTGCTTGTTGTGCACCAAATTCAACCATGCACTTAAAACAGGTGATTTAAGATACATTGATGCATTGCCTTTCACTCCATTTCCTCATTTAGTTACATTCAACAGAGACCATGTGTTAGAAGTAAAAGATGATTTGCTGTGGTGACATGATGTTGAAAGACTACATTAAATCAAACTGGTTTAATTAAAAGTAAGGCTTCATTCACAGGCATAGAGATCATTAGACAGGCACTTGGCAACCACAGGCCACTAGGGAAAAATGTGTTCCCCGACTGGTAGACGAGTAGCTCCTGTAGGAAGTCCGCAGTCGCTAGCTTCTTGCAAAGAGGATGGTGCACAAAAACCACCTTGTGATCGCTTTGTGGTCACTAAAAGATTGCCAACCTGTCTGCAAACACTTGCTGACCCACCAGTCAAGAGATAGCAAAATTTGAAAAGAGTGGCACAGACCAGAAATGGGGACTCTGTCTTCAAAGTTTATATTCTGCCTCACTGCTGCAGAGAACATATTTAAAAAGGCGTAACTTATACTTCGAAAGCAAACTCTCCATTTATGGTTTGCGTCACACTTTTCAGTTTCACCTCTGCTCAGAGTAGCTGTGAGTTTCTCTGGACAAGTCAGCATCTTCCATGCAAACTACAGTTGACTATGGCAATCTGCTAGCATCATTCACCTCTTCAGCTACAGTAGTGACTACCAGCAACCTTCAGAAACCACTCGCCATCTAGTCAGGGAATACACTTTGCCCCCAGCAACCTGTGCTTGCCAGGGGATCACATAGGCCTGCCTGATTGGAGCCCAAAGAGAGAGTGGAACTGAACATTTGCAACTGGAGGCAGCCTGTTCGTTTTCGATAATCAAACCCAGAATAGTTAGTTTTGATTACTTTTACTTTAATGGGACAGCATCTCAATTTTACAAGTCCAGATTTTTTTTTAAATTTAGCTTTCAAATTCTATTAGTTACTGCAATGTTTTTGCAGTTATTCAGAATATTTTGTCACTTATAAATTCCTATTTTCCCCATTTATCTGTATGAAAAGTAACTCCCACCATAAAACCAAGGGAGAAAACCCATGTGTGAAAAAGCAATTTATAAATGAGCACAACTAAAAACCAGGTGGGCCATAAATCAGACGGGCAGACAGACCACATGCAAATGTGTTTATGTGCGGCTTGCTGACATCAGCAGCAGCTCTGGCCAAAACCCAAAAGCAGAGTTTTACTTCTCTCGTTTCATTACATACCAGGCTAGGCTTCACAAGTCCAAGGTGACCAGTTACAAGGGTACGAGCAGTAACCGCGTGTTCGAGATGGTGAGAGAGCATGTGTGTGACCACTTTCTTCATCAACACAGACCGAAATGTAGGCTGAAGTATAGGGGACACATCGACACAACTCTTTGTGCACTGGACTTGTGGGACTGTAGGTCAAAGCTGCACCACATTATAGCTGTACATCAAGGGTAAAGAGGATAAAGGGTTTTTTAATACCCCAGAAAGCAAAGACCAGGCACACACAACATCAAGTGCATTTCTCCTTAGGCTAATTACCCCTGATGATGGGCTAACCCTGGGCAGCCCACAGGGCGCTGCTACAGTTTGGGTTTTTTGTGAGGAAAAGGCTAAATTCATTTGGAAAAATAGAAACTGTATCCAATATTTTCAGACTCAGCTGTCTGATCAAGTGTCAAATATTTGAACCTTAATGAAATACTATTACACCAATATTCTTAAAGAAGACAGAACTGACATCATGCAGCAACATTCATAGCCTTAAATTTTGAAAAGCTGATGAGAATTAAATACACTCCTACATTTATCACACCTTTAAATCCATAAAATGAGTATTGTGTTATTTAAACCTTGGAGGCTGTGCTGTTCTCTTTGCAGCTCAAGTGTGTGGTATCAGTATGCCAAGAGCTAAAAGAGCCATGATTTAGAGAAAAGAACCTGAAATTATTTGAAGCAAACGTTTCCACTGTAAGGAAAATCACGACTAATGGCTTTAAAGATAAAAATTGTCTCCAATAAATAAAATATTAATAAAATGGCTTCACATCATCTGCAGGTAACACTCAGTGCATGCATCTACAATCAGACAAAGCAGAGAAATGTAACTGGAATGAGACTCGTACCAGTGGAAAAACTTTGCATTCCAAAGTTTTTGAACATACAAAGACCGGGGTTTTTGGAATATTTGTCCCTGAACAGCCAAATCAAAGATAAAGCTGTACAAAGAGCTCTGTGTGACAGCCACAGAGACTGGTATCCACTGACTAATATCTGCATGTCGTCAGACTGCTTGATGATGAAACCACCTGTCGGAAAGTTCAAGTTGAACCTGAAGTGGATGCTTTTGGTGGGATAGTGATGCCAAGCACCAAAGACTGGCTCAGGAAGAGGAAATGGTGATATGGATTGGGCCAATCAAAGCCCAGATTTGATTTGATTACATATGCATACAGAAAACTTTAAAATCACAACTCAGGGAATTTTTTAAAAATTTAGTTTACATGGAAAATTCAACAGACGAAAAGCCCACAAGAGGGTATTTCAGCTCAAATTTGGCTCCCACATGGAATATTTAATCAAATATTAGTCGATTTTAATTATATCAGAAATTTCAAATCTTTCAAATCATTCTTGCAGTTGTGTTCAAATGCATTACCTTTATTTACAATAATGTTTTAACAAAGCTGATTGGAAGAACGTCCTCATCAAAAAGTTCAGAAAAATGATCTGTGAGGTCCAAATTACGTTTGAGTACTACAGATCTGTAAAACCAACTGAGAGACATCGCTGTGCTCCAACAAACTACAGCTTTTGTTTTTTGTTTTTTTTAAATCTTCAGTACATGAAAAGCTGCACGCTGGTCCAGTTTGTACATTTTGTTTTTCTGCAATAAAGAAGGACTAATGAAGGACTAAGGTCTAATGAAAGTGAATTAATAGCTTCATTGTGCATTCATGTGGTGCTGGAATAATTGTGGAAACCACCCATGAATGCTCTCAAGTAAACAAAACTACTTTTGGTAAGAGACGCGGAGATTTTGATGTCGTACACAAAACATGGCTGTAAGTATTTAAGTTGATTTTTTGCATGCACGAACACAAAGTGAAAAATCATCTTTCAAACTCAGGAAAACTCAAATTATCCAAGAAACCGTTTAACAGCAGAGGAAACATCAGCAGCTTAAGTTTGTTCCTCTCTTTATGGTCTCGAGTAGTTTTTAAGGTTGTGCAGTGAACCGTTCATTAAAACCAAGAAATCCACAAGCTTAAATGCACCAGTCAAGCAATCTAGTTGTGTATGCTAAAGATGCTAACTGCTAACATCAAGGCTTCAGGAGGAGTCCAAAACACACTGACCATGTTCATGTTTTATACACAGCATGATTAGAAGATTGGTGTCTGCAAGGACAGAAAAAAACCTGTGTGTCACCGACGATAACATGGTATCTCCGTCAAAGTCAAAAAGCTAATTTTTGGCTCTTTGTGCTTCATCTTGCGATCTGAATGAAATCTTTGAACGAGCATTCAAAGGGAAGTCGATGCAATTTTCTGCACCTGCCAAAACACTGCTGATTCGGTGCACAGCTGGAGGAGACCCACTGAAAATGCATTTCTTTATGTCAAACGACTAAAAGCACGACGTGATATAAACTCACACCAACTCGTCTGTGACGCCCGTTAAACTGCTGAAGCCTAATCCTGTTTTTACTAGCAGCATGTAATCACTGCACACAGTTCAAAATCATTTGTAGTGCCACGATAAGACCAGTTTCAGCTGCGAGGAGAGCCGCTAACATGTCAGATAAAAACCAAGCACGCTGTCGCTCAGCCAAAGCTCCCTCACACATCATCTGTTTCCAGCAAAGATCCGCAAACCAGAGAAGTGTCATGCAATCTTAATATTGACACACTGCTTTTACACTGAAAAAAATGACTCCTTTCAGGGAAAGGCATTTCTGCTTGCGCACGCAGGCTAATGGAACCGTAAATATCGGAGGGGAAGCTTTATAAGCAGCTCAAAGAGCAGCCTTCTTATCTGCTGGAGCCAAACAGAGAGCTAGAATGACTACATGATTGAGAATGCCATAAATATTGTTTTCATTAAACTGAGCAGTGTGCTGAAACCCCACTCCCCCCAAAAACAGTGGATACTTCAGAAATGCTTTCTTCACAAAAACGGGGAAGAGAGAAAAAAAAAAAAATAAGGCACTGATTTCTAAAGCAGCTCCCATCCACGTCCTTGCAGTGCCCCTAAAATGACAGTCGGGCAGTGTGAGGTGGCTGCTCTGTAGGGAAGCGTACTTCAAAGCAGGCCATTTCATCAGCGACCGTCAGCCTCAAGTGGAGCATAAGATAAAAAAAAATAAATTTAAAAAAAAAAAAGGAAGGGGCGAAAGAAAAAGAAATCAATACTTTACACCAGGCTTCTTCCTTCAAGCCTTGTGCTGCTCTTTGTGTTGGAACATTCAAGTCAGCACCTGAACTGTGCCCCAATTATACCTCAACCTCCTGCAGAATCAACCTGAAAATAGATTAGCATTTTAAGACATTTGAAGTTCAGCACTTTCAAATATTGTATCTAAACTACTCCAACCTCAATACTACAGTGCAGTGAAAAGGTAGGAAGGTACAGCTACAGTAGCAACCCCGCCTCCACCCAAAATTTCCAAAGTGAAGCAGGTGGGTGGGTCAAAAACAGTGAAAGGTTTGGGTTTTCTATACAAGGTGAAGGGTGGCCACTTTTTTTTTTTTTAGGTCACTTTCAATTGCTTTTAAATGCAAATTTGGTTAAAGTTATATGGCGCCAAGGCAGACATCCACCTGCTGAAGTTCAATCTGAGTGTCTGTGTCCTGGTTGATGATGCCAGACAGGCTGGTCTGAATATTTCAGAAACTGCTGTACTGGGTTTCCCAACAACACCATATAAGGTTTAGAGAAATGTCCAAAAAGGAAAACATTGTAGTGGAGACCAGAAGAAAACAGCAAGACTGCTTTGTGCTAATAGGAGGGCAACTAACTCGAATAACCGCTCATTACAACCAAGTTCTGCAGAAGAGCATCTCTGAATGAACAACATATCAAATCTTGATGCAGACGGACTAAAGCAGCAGGACACGACACCACACCGTCATCCCAGAACAGGAAAACTGGGGCTACAACTCACACAGGCTCATTCAGTTGGATGATAGGAAGATTGGAAATGCGTTGCCTGGTTCCAGTGAGTCAGGGTCAGACTTTCACATGAAAGCATGGATCCATCCGGGCTTGTATGAGCGGTTCAGGCTGCTGCTGGACGTTTTCTTGGCACAGCCCTTTGTACCAATCGAGCTCGTTTGAGACTGTGGATGAACTGAAGAGCTGCACCAAGGACGAGTACTAAATAGGGAAGACTTTGAGCCATTAATAACAGGTCCACTTTAAGGCTACTTCATTCTAAAATAAATCTTGTCCAATTTAATTTAGAAAAGATAAACCCTACCATTTTACTGCCAGTAAAGTTTGAGTCACCAGGCATTTAAACATTTTGCGAATCTATTTACCTTTCTCGTGTAAGTGGAGAGAATTACTACAGAAGCAGAGTGCTTTTTAAGCCCAGAAATCTGCCCATCAGCAGGGAAGTGCATCATATCATTTAAACACAAAGTTAAAAACTGCATAGGCTTCCTTAAAAAAAAAGCAATAAGTACTGAAGTATTTGAGCAACTGAAAATGAAAAGCAAAGCAATTAGATCGGCTGGTTAATGGGGGCCGTTTTCAGCTTAAAGCACAACAGTTTACAACTGGACATTTTTACATGTAATTACTAGAACTCCTGTTAGACAGGAAATAGGAATGATCCAATCACAAAGCTTCATTGCCCTTCAACTTATTTATTGATGTACTGAACATGGAAAAAAAAAATAAATCCAAAAGTATCCAAACACAAAGTAAAGAACATGTACATCCTTTTAAATACTTAACAAAAAGATTCTATTCCAAAAATGCTGTGAACCAAGTCAGACTATACAACTTCAAATAAATAATCACTCTCATATTAGGAATTGAGAAAAGAGGGATGGGAGGAAACATTTCCTCATGCCAGACCTGCAGCACAATTTCCCAAGACCAAAAAAAATAAGGAAAAAAAAAATAATCATCAAGCGGTTACATAAAGAAAAAAAAAAAAAAACTATTCTCAGCAGTGGCAAGTCAGGCATGACAAATGTTGTCTCTTCCCTACAGCAGCAAGTATCACAACTCATCTAGACTTAAAGTTTAACTTGTACAAGTAACACAAAGAAGGAATAGATAAACAAGAAAAAGCAGTTGCAAAGATAATTATATAATGCATAGCACACTGCTCGTTTAAGGGGAAGCATGACTAATAATCGGTTGAAATACCAAGCAGGATGCAGGTGCAGTATTCAGTGCATCTAAGGCTCAACCAGCCTCCATTCGTGTGTTCAAGATGAGCTAGATGTTGACAAACTTCTGCAACCAACTTTGCTATTGTTAATGGAACCGCTTCACCGCCCTTCCCCAAAGTGAATAAAGCAATATACACCTTTTTACGATTTTAAAGACAGGTTATATGCATTACGTATATATTTATATATATAGATATGAGTATGAAAAAAGTAATCAAATAGTTCAAAACTGTGGTTTATATCCATTCTTTACCACATAAATATATATCTATAATGTTTATATATAAAAAAAACCAAACCAAAACAAATGTCTATAGTTTCTTAATACCTTTTTTTTTTTTTAAACGAAGCAAGACTATCTACAGACCTAACAACCAACAAATTCGATGCACTAATGCTAGTCCATAGGACAACAACTCAAGTATTTCAACTGAAGAGAAACTGAAAATAAAAAAAGATCCAAAAACAAAAAAAGACCTTACATAGTCCTGAAAAGAAAAATCAAGTTGTATATAATAATCACACTTTTCAATGAAGTCCAAACGAGAAACAAAAGAAGTCTGCCAAGTACTCAACATAAAAAAAGGACTTATTTACACAGCTCAAAGCTCAGGAGGAACCCTTCTATTTGTCACGCTAGTAGTTTTTTTTTTTGATGCTGCTGCCTTCACTGGCTTGTCTTCAATCTTTCATACAAAGTATGTAAAAACCCTCATTGGTTGATATTAAGACAAAAATCAGTCTAATGATATTGTAGATACACCACAAAACACCATGAGCTCCATCTGAAGGGAATCTTAGAGGAAGAACTGATTTTTCTTTTTTTTCCCTTTTTTTTTTTTTTTTTTTTTTTTTTTTTATTTTCCTCTTTTTATTTATTTA
>VUQG01004694.1:48578-64067 GCA_015106755.1 Etia nguti
CCATTTACCTTTAAGATATCTCCACGTTTTAATTTTTCATGCACTTTTTGCAGATCAACCTTTGAAGTTTTGTCCGTTTCCAAATCAGACCAGAAAGCGAGTCGCTAGCCGTAACGACCAGACGACCGTGGGGGAGGGGGGGGGACCCACAGATGATTTTACAAATGAAACCAGCACTGCCACCGATTCTATAATCTAAAGGTAATACAAAGATCTCAAAAGGTATCTTTTACATCATAAATCTCTCCAGAAATTTCAACCACTGCAAACTTTCTTGTAAAGTTCAAAAGCTCACAAGGTGTCATATGAAGATATTTCTCAAAGTATCCAAGTCAAAATATTTTGTTCCAGGTCCAGTAAAAAGTTTCTCCAAATTTTTCTTTTTATAAAAATAGATGCTTTTAAACCCACATCAAAGAGGTTCTTAGCTCTTTGGCAAGGTACTGCTTTAAGAATCTTTTTTTTTTGTCTTTTTATCTGTTAATTGTACATAAGCAACATTATGCAGCCAACCAATAACCAACTGATATTACAGGAAACGGAATACTTACAAAATTAACAGAACCGCAAATAGTTCAACGCAAGTACTTGCTAACCACCGAAGGCATAAACGCACCTGTGGCAAATCAGGACACAGAAGTACAAAGAAAAATCACTACACATAACCTTACAAGACTTACTGTTTCAAAGCAGATGTGCAACAAAATGACAAAACCTAGAGTAACATTTTAGATGGTCCATCTGTAAAGACAGCAAGAGAAGTCAACATGACAGGCATCAAGACCTGCAGGTATTTTTCTGTTTTAAAGTATAGAGAAGTTTCAAAGTGTAGCAATGGGAAAAAAGAGAAGGAAAAAAAAAGATCACATTGTTGGACGCTAAATATCGTTTTTCTTCGCAACACTGATTTACAAAGCTCTTGTTACTAATGTAGAAAGTTACGGTCAATACGCTTCCATTTTCTGTTTCCATTTTCTGGTGAGTTTTCTAGAAACAATCTGAGTTTCAGGCTTTGTGTGTTTTGTTGGTTTTGAATGACACTTGCAGAACTCTGTCCCCAAGGCGGTATCCATTCAAGCTGGCGATGGCCACAGCTGCCTCGTCGTAATTAGTCATGGTGACAAAACCAAATCCTTTGCACTTGTTTGTGTTAAAGTCGCGGATAACCTTGACGTTTGTGACAGCACCAAACGGCCCGAACATCTGCCAAAGGATGCTTTCATCTGCGTCCGGAGCCAGGTTGTAGACGAAGATGCACCAGCCAGTGCCCGCGTGCCCCGGGATGTTGATGCCAGCCAAGCTGGTCACCCCGTCAATGGCCATCGGGGAGAACCTGCTGTTAAAACACAAAAAGTAACATGGTTCAAGGCAAGAGCCAAAATGAGCACAAAACGGGCCATTTTATAAGACAGGAGATCGTACCAACAAGCCTAACAGAGTGTGACAAGTCTCTGCAGGGATCAGCTCTACCCACACATCGTGAGCCATGGATGCTTCTATGGCCATATGGTGCTAGTGCCATTTTTTCATTTCACGAATTACGTAATCAGATTTTTCACAAAACACACTTCCTTCATCTTCTGCAGCAAGTCAAGTCACCTGAGCCGTCACCGTTAGCAACCCTCAGAATAAATCCGCAGATTCAGTCCTCAAGCAATTCCCCTCACATTTAGTTTGTAGCCCATTTCTGAGCTTCGCGACTGCAAAGGAAATTATTTCCTCCAAATCAAAAACTGGCAAATTATAAAGGGAAATACATTTTATATAAAATGTGGCAGTTGCCAAGAGCATAATAACGAGGCACAGAAAGGCTCTGGCCTTTGGTAAGTGTGCTTTTGCAGATTTAAGAAACAAAATTCAAAGTGCATGAAAAGCCTATGAATTATTGCAGCAGGTGTCACACAAGATTAGCTGCTCCACTTGGCCTCTCAGGGAACATCCACTATGACAGGTGTGCTCCCAGCATCAAGGACCCAGAGAGAGATTTGGCAACCAAGACGTCAGCCAACGAGCACGGCAGAAGAGAAATCGCACGTCTATTGCTGCTGGTGATGGCTCTTTGAGCTTTCAGGGAACTGGACTTCAATCACACACGAGGAAGACATTCTTATAAAACTGAACTGAGACAAACTGGTATCCTGGCGAATCCTGAAAGACGTCTGACGCAACAAAGTTTAAAACAGGACAGGGCTGTCCATAATAGATCAAGGTAAAAGTACGAAGCTCAAAATACAAACGTGCAATTTTGTGCAATAGCAAGTAAGATTGTAAGAGTCTGCCCTTTGTTATGTAGACAAGCGGGGTAGACAGTGCTTTAATCTATCACATGTTGTGACATTAGCTCTAGATTAAAGCACTCCACAGCATCACCAGCAGCCGATTTTATACGGTTTCCTTATTTCAGAGAACAAGTTCAAAGAACAAATACCTAAACCAGTTTATGTTAAACACTGAGTGGATGCCAAGCGTGGCCACTACAACAGTCACCTCAGTGTCCCCTCAGATACAGAGACTGTGCTTTGTTCAAACCATAAAGTGTCACCACATTTTGCCGCACACTGCACTTCAGATTCCCTTACATGGCAGCTAAGCAGACCACATGCTGCTCTTTAGGATCAAAGTACTAAATAATTACGCAGATTAAAGATATCAGACATGATACATTTATGCATTAGAAATGGTAAAACAAACCAGAAATGATGCTACATCTATCGGGCAGTAAGAGCGACTTAAAATGTCAGCATCATCTCAGATGCTTTTTATCCCCTAAACTCATACAGACAGACTCTGGGAGGAAGGTAGAGGGAATGTGACTGGCCCAGGTGAGAGGGGCAGGTAGTTTCTGACACCCTCCACTGGTCGAACACAATGGAGAGACCCTGACCCTCCAGTCTATGCTCTCAGCATACACAGGTCTGCCTTTAGGCATCTGCAGCAGCTGTTCAATATTTACATCATGACTTACTGTGAAGACAAACAGCCTGATTCACCCACACCAACTGAATTGTGTGTATATTTGTTGTGGATGCACAGAAAAGCATTTGCTTTGAGCAGCAGCCTCATATTGAATCAGTGCCACTTTATGCAGTGTTAACTACCTACACAATGCTGCCATAGAGCTCATAGGAAATAAACAACAAAATGTATCCCATCAGCTCCCTCGTGTTAGCTCGGAATTTCCCTCAAGGATCAATTAAGGCAGACTACAGAATTTAAAACAGAAAGTCAATTTACCTTTTGACTCCATAGGCCATGTTCAGCAGATTGTCCAACCTTAAAAAAAGCAAAACACCAACAGACAAATTAATTTCATAAGAAAGACAATTTTCAGGAAGCTGATGCGTTTTGACAGGATGACAATGATGAGTAATGGGTCTGATACCACGATTAAAGTCAGCTGTTCCACTTAAATGAATCCCAACACCATTACGTCCCTATTAGCCTGTTGAAAGAACTTTTCCCAGTCATCCTTCACAACACAGCCAACAGGAGACTTGCAGTTCATACAGAAAGGGGTCAATTAGGCTGACAGGGTGGCAGCTTTAACAGCCACTGACATCAATCAGCGCACTGAAAATTAACACATTTTTGGATTAACTTGCACAATTTGTTCATACATTGCTCATCTCATTTCCACATTTGCCAAAAATCTGTTTAAACCTGATTGTGTGGTAGGCCTACCTCTGCAACACGCCGCAAAGTCAAGAATGTAATAATGGGGATGATATATTCTGCCCAGAGTACCGACGAGCTCCGACACAGAATATTTTCACAATACTGCTAGTGAGACAATTTAAATGCTAATGCCCAAAAACCTCAGAGGGTCAACAAAATCAGCTTCACTAGCAGTATTACTTTTTTTTTTTTTTAGGTGTGCCCCTTTTACCTGAAGCGTTGTGCCTGCTGTGCGAGGGGTCCTGGGTACCTTCGATTGGGTGACTGATAGAGCTGGGACAGCAGTGCCTGGCTGGTCTTTTGGCTCGGGTTGTTTGCAAACTTGACTGTAATGGGTTCAGTGGCACCAGGCGGCTTCTGACAGTTCAGACCCTTGATGGCCTCCTCAGCCTCAACTCGCCGGTCAAAACGAATGAAGCCAACTCCTCTGGAAACACCTGAGGGGCAGCCCAGTAACTCAAGATCAGTCATACTGAGCTTCTCCAGACAAAAACATTCACTAATGATCAGCCTTTTAAGTGGACTCATTTAATGCCGATATACCATTTTATTTCCATCCAATATGATTTTTATAAATTTTACCCAGTAGTACAGTGAACTGCTTTCAAGATCAGTCACTATACTGTAAAGTAATTTCTTGCTCAAGTTTTAAAAGCATGACCTCACAGCATATGCTTGACCACAAACATTTGCTTTTGTACATTTGTACGTATTGACAGCAAAGTGTGTTCCACATCTGTAAATTCATTAAATACCACAACATACACACGCAGGAGGAGGACATACATCAGCAGTGACATGCATTTATGGACAACTATGAAGTAAACTTTATATACAACTAGGCAGGTAGCAGTTTAACAGCTGTAATTTCTCTGTAAAGTGACATTTTACTGTCTGGCATTAGCACCTGAACATTATGAAAAAGCTACATTATGTTAGCACAGATGTAGAAAAACTGATGATGCAGGTACTTAGTCTTTGACACACTCTAGAGACACGACCTAATTATTCATACTTAGTTTTTCCTTAAACTCAGTGATTCCCAAAGTGTGGGTTGGGGCCCCCTGTTGGGTTGCAAATGTGCTGCAGGTGGGCCATAGTAATAAAATGTAGTTTGAAATCACTCGAGTATGTACAGTTACATATTTACATAAATAAATTTATATAAAAATGAATAAAAACTGGTAATATAAGCTGGTTAGTTTGTTACATTCCCCATTCTGACCTAAATTTACTGCACTTATACTGAAGTTTGTGTCTCAGTGGCAGGTGGGTCACCCATCGGCCTTAACCTTACATAGGGTTGGTTAGCATTAGCAGTTTATGGCCGACAGCCCATTTAGTTTTTTATTTAATAACACTTTCTCCTGTATTTTGATTAGAGAGGATTTAAGAACAGGTGGGCTCCGTGTGATTTTCTGGCTTTCAAGTGGGCTGCATCACTCTCGACTTGCTGCTTTGACTTATTTACCCTCTTAACGCCCTGTTTTGACACCAATGCATGTCATTCCCCTCGGTCACATTTCTCACTGCTGCCTGCCAATGAGCGCAGTCTTTGCCAGTATTGGTCAATCAGACCAGCCTCCCACGTCATTTGTGTAAGATGTTTTTGCTGCACATTTTGCTACGTTTAGATTTTCAGCTCATTAACACATTTCTATTATTTCCATATATTTAAAAAAAGAAAAAAAAAAAGAAAAAAAAAAGCTGTGTGAGCAGCCCAGGTTGCAATCCTGCTTTGGTGTTTGAAAGACTGAGCTGGGTTATTAATACTAAGGTAAAACCAAGTGAATTCTCAAGGAACAAGTGGTTTTATGTTTGAAAACTATGAAGACAGCCATTCCCATAACACACGCCAGAAGGAATAAGCTTCAGCAGTGGGACAGAAACACTGGGAAATGTCCCAGTGAAAGATTCTGTTTATTAGTGTTTCATAAGGCTTCTGCTTGACAGCTGAGGAATGGAGAATATAACTGCTCTAAATGCATTTCATTTCTTGCCATAAAACAGGCATCGCATGTACACCTTGGGGATGGAAAGAGAAAAGGGAAAAAGCAAGAAGGTAAGTGCAGGCAGGAGGGAGAAATTATGAAGCATCGAGTCCTGCTACTTTATACTCATTTTTATATTCCATCTATGCATATTTATGAGCATGTCTTGTGGAAAATTGCATTTTTGGGAACCTCGTAGCAACACCTCTGATGCATTTCTTAGTCCTGGTTGTGTCATTTTGCTGGCAGTCAGGAGGGAAAAGGGGGGACGGACGTGGCAAAGTGAAGATGGAGCAAAGACGAGGGAAAGCTGTCATGCTGTACTCACCAGTCACCTGGTCCACCAGAATGCGTGAGGTAATAATGCGTCCGTACTGAGAGAAGAGCTGCTCCAGTTCCTTCTGAGTCATAGTTTTTGGCAGGCCACTGACGTATAAATTTGCATCTCTGATGGAGGCGGAGCTTGGACGCGCATAGGAAACCTACAGGTGGAAACAGTTGACGACCTCAGTATATTACAGCCAGTTTAAGGACAAGCAGGTTAGGCCATTCATCATCTTTGATTCTTATCTCCAAACAGATGCTGTAACCCATTCATAGGAGAGAAAATAAACTAACTCGCATGCGAGTGAACTTGCAGGCCACACGCAAAACTGCATCACATGATAAACTAAATACACCGTCTTTTGTAGACTACATTACTGTGTATGGCATCTCCTAACTGAGGCCTCCATTGTAGCCAGCAGACATCAATCAAACCCATCATTGTTTGTAAAAACCATCTGTATTCCAACTTTAACCATCACATGATAATACAGTGAGACCACAAACCATTTATAATGCAGACCTTCAATACAGACCGTCGGCTACATTTGAAAGTGTCCCAAAATGAGCTAAACTTTTTCCGTCCCTAAACCGAGGGACCCCAATTATGCAGGTGCAAAACCTAAAGACTAAAACATTTCTTCTATCATCATCATCATGACACTGACAAACAAGCCTGTCCACAAAGAGTTTAACCCGTCACATTTTCTGTCCCTTAACTCAAAATCCTGACAATTTAAACAGACCCAGACAGCTCGGCTTTCAAAATAAAACAAAACAAAAAAACCCTTAAGTGTTAAAAATTGCTCTACACAATGTGGTTGCCTCTTTACCTTCATCTGAACTACTCTAGAGGTTTTGTTGTCTCTGAATTCAGATTATATCTGAACAATCTCCAACAGCAAGCTAGAATAAATATGGGGCGCAAACAAACATTCATCCAGAAACCCAGACAAGTAATAGCAAAGAGAGGTAGACTCAATAATCCTCTACCAGGTCATGTGGATCAATACATCATTACACCCCTCAGCAGTCAAATTCATTTTTCTCCATGCACCATCTCATTTTCGGTTATGTCGAGATTTGTCTGATAATCTGCAGGAACCAAAGCAGCCTAAATTTTCAGAGCTGATGTGATAAGAAGTGTTGGAGGATGGTTTTGTGGAAGAGAATTGAGAGAATCAGACAAAGAAACAGAAAAGAGTCTGTGTCTTGTCTTCCCCTCATTCGCAGCACCACACCTCCAGTTAGCGTCACACTCGTCTCTATTCCTATGTCACAATTTTATGGAAACAAATAAAAGGTCAAGTGACCGCACCTCAAAACCTGCCTTGTACCACCCGTGAAGGGAAGACTGATTACAGGACTGTAAAAGCTAAAGCTTCCTGCCCAGCCTCCTCCATAGTCTAACCTTCACACTTTATTTGATGCTAATATTTGCAAAGTATATTCGTCCACTTCACTGGGTTTATTTGCACTTCTGACAGGACAGCTAGAGAGTTTTGGATGTGTGACACATAAGGCAATGTTACCATGTTCCACTTTCAGGGGTATGAACTGAGACAGGCAGCGACATGGAGGGAAAGATGGGCTCTGATTTGTGGAATTGAAGCAGTATGGCTCACAACACTACATCTTCCACTGTCATGACATGCCACATCTGCACAATATTGAAGTGTTAAAAACAGAAATAATCAAGCGTACAGCTTACAAATTTGGTGCTATTCAAACATCAATTTTCTATTACAAAATGTGTTTTTGCCCACAGAAATTCTCTAATAGCTTTCTGCCTGATATGAGAAGGCTAGCTCCTCATAAGGCCAGCACAAAAAAAGGAAAAAAAAAGTATCACATCTAATAATCTGACTCCACCATCCACAAATCCTGCAGCACTATATGAAGCAAATGAGTTTTTCCCACCAGCACATTGAGTGCTACATTGCCTGATGAATGCTAATGGCAGCCACCTCCCTGTAAAGGCATACAGCAGTGCTACAGCACATGCAACCATAGAAACAGTTCTGCTCTACTAGAGGCCCAAGCAAAGCTGCCTGTGCCCAGATTAACAATAGGCTTCCTTTACACCCCACACTGCTCCAGCCTCATTATGTCTCGACTCCAACCTACAGAGCCAGAAATAACCGGTAAGAGATTTTTATTTATTTATTTTTCTAAACATGTCAAAAAGGGTAAAATATGATGTCTTACCTTGATGGTTTTGGTCTGAAGTCTCAAGCCATTTAAGGTATTGATGGCCTTTTCTGCATCCTTTGGGTCCACATAATTCACAAATCCATAGCCTAGGCTCTGCCCTGCAATCACAAAATAAATAAAATTAATGTCACATGAAACTCGAGACAATGAATGTGTGCAAAAACAGGTCTTTTTACAATCAGCCAATTACCATAAATGTGGTTTTTACCCCCTCCACAAACTATTTCATATCTGGCACAGCACAGAGGTCAAACCATTTCCTACAAATCTCAGGAAATTTACCACAGGTTGTAAACAAACTAAACACGCTCTTTGACAAACACGTTTTAAATTAAAAATGACAAGCAATTGCTCTGCTTTCACACCAACTCATCTACGACAGAGCGAAGTAGCCGAGGCTCAATGTCTTCCCCTCCCGCTGCAGTTTATCTCTAAAATGTACAATAGATTGACACCCACTCTCTATGTGCACAGAGGCAATTCAATTTCCTCCACCCACATCCTGGGTTTCTCTGCAATTTCACTGCCGGTCAAGTTCACCATCTTGAGCAGTTTCACCATATTAATGCAGCACATATATAAACAAGCTGAATAGTATTGGAAAGTTTTTGGAAATTAAAAATAATTTAAATCTTTGACAGTGAGGCTCATGACACCATTAACCTGCGCTTTGATTAGTTATATTAAAGCAATTATTGCAGCAGAAGTTTTTCCTGCAGTAGCAGATTTCTTCTCTTAAACATACTTTTCTCCATCTCTCGGGTGCCCCTAATTAAATGCACGTAAAACTAGACTCTGTTCTTTCAATGATATATTAACCAAATCCATGCTTCAAACTGCCAAAAACATATACATTTTTTTCCTCCAGCCCCCAAAAAAGCTCTCATTGAGACATTCATGTGTACTGCTGCCATACTGTAACAGACACTGTCAGACATCTGTGCACCACTGCACAGGTGACACGCTGAATTTAAAGTAATCTGTTGCTTTAAATCTTAGATATTAAATTACTGTTCCCATTCACGCAAGTATTTTGTTATGAGAATGGACACATTTATCTCAGCATCTATCTGGTGATGCTTTCTTGCACCAGTAAGTTGTCCCTGTTGATGCATCGCTACATTGATGCATTGAGAAAAAGCCATTCATATGAACCAATTCCTTACTACTCTGCACAGTTCGAAGACTGAAATCCCACTGCTGGTTAATTATAGGATTATTAATGTTATGATATTAAGATATTCATTCATATACACAAGTATACAGATTTAACAATGAATGCATTTTTCAAGTGATAAATGTCCCTGATCTTTGGGTTTCTCTGTGTTGCAACTAAAACAGGCTGAACTGTAACTCAGAGCACACTGAATTTTGTTTACAATAATTAAACACCCAACTATGAAATATCTCCAGACTGCTTTTCTACGCAGCTGAACTCCCTATATTACACCCATACCACTTTAATCCATCTCACTGCTTGATCACAGCTGAACAAGCAGTGACTCACAAAGTTCATAAACTTAATTTCACCTCCAGGTCAGGGAACATTATCGCCAGGAGAAATATGCCAAGTCTTTGAAATGAAACATCTACTTGAGCCCTGAGGGCAAAATGCTTGCTGTACAATGTTCCCCTACAGATGCTCTATACGATCATGCAAAGCTTTTGTGACACCTTCCTATGGAGTATCCAACATCCATCACATCCACTGTAAAGACGAGACGCCCTTTAACAAACAACTTGTTCGCTTTCAGCTGTCATTAAAGGAGCAGAGGAGACATGCTGAGATGCACTTTCAGAGAGCTGCACCCAGCTTCCAGTACAGACCTAGCGCTATCCATAGTGGGAGGAAAATGACACAGACTAAGCTGCTTTCTGCAGCAGCAGCCAAAGCGTGAACATTTAAAGCAAAGAGGAAGCATGCATCTCTCTCTGGTGATTACTCAACATCTGATGTAGCAGCAGCGCACAGATGTAGGCTGGCTTAAATCCATTGCCAAAGGGCCAAGGGAGAGACAAAAGCAACAGAGTCTGGAGGGGATATGGTTTTATGCAGAGCTGAAAACGAGAATCATTCCTGAGAAATAACCGAGGTTCTGAATAACATTAAGGACATTTTATTAAGCACCAATTCAAGCTCCCTTAAAAGGATAAAAAGCACTACTTTAAAAGCTTATCTTCAAATCAAAAGTGCAGCTTCTATATTAAATTTAACTTGTGCATTGATAGAAACTAGAGCTCAACAGTGGGGATTAATGCCCTTTTCAGAGCTTTAATTTGCTTAAGGCAGGGCTGTTTATGCAAATGCACACAGTTACCTATAATTTACCTTCCTTAAGCATGCTCTTTGACATGCATCTTCTGCCAGCTGGAGAGCAAAGAATTCACCGTCTCCAGCTGGCTGCATTTCTACTTCAACAAAAATAAATATAATTACAAAATAGCCACACTGATCTTTTAGAGTTTGCAGCAGCAGACTTCATCTAAGCACTGATTCACTAAAGAGCCTGCTGCAACTGTCACTCAGTTTTATTCATAGCGACAATCACAACGGTCATCTCAAAACACTTTGTTTCAAGGTAAAAACCCTACAATGTTAAAGAGTGAGAATCCTAGCAAGCATGCACTCCCCTATGAGCCAAAAACTGATGATGGTGGGGTGGAAAAACTGGGAGAAACCAGTTAAGGGGAGATTGGAAAAGAGAGGAGAGACCCACACAGCACAGAGAGACGAGCACAACAAGCACTGAAGAAAGAAAACAAAGCAGAGGCATGTAAACGCAGAGTGCATCGTGAGAAATCCCCCAGCAGCCTGAACCTATAGCAGCATAACTATGGATGCAATGGTTCAGGGTCAAATGAAACATCCTTAACTGAAAGTTTTATGAAAAAGGAAAGTTTGAAGCCTAATCTTAAAAGCAGAGAGAGCGTGTCTCCTGAATCCAAAATGGGAGCTGGTTCCATAGAAAGGCTCTGCCTCCCATTGTACTAGGGGGAACCACAAGTGAGTCACCGTGCTGGTATCTCAGTACTGTCCCACCACAGAAGAAGAAAAGTAACTGTCTCCAAGATATATCTGTACATGCTATGGTTAAATGCACATAGTGTCTACTTCAGGATATATATGTAAACATGTACAACGTAAAAATAGTACTGTTGAACTCCATCAGCAACCTGAATCCATAAATCCAACTCAAGCTGGTGCAACACATTTCCTTTAATAAAATGTGTTTAAATCTCTGTGGTAAATGTTGTGAACAGTACTGAATATTACACTGAGGTCTAAGGAGGACAAGCACAAAGACTAGAACACCATCAGACGATCATCCATCTGTGCTGCTTTGAACTCTGAACCCTGACTCGAAATCATTGGAAATCATTGCTCTGCAGATGATCACTCAGCTGTTTTACATGAAATAAATGAAGCAAGGCTGGAGATCAGTTTATAGTTAGCCGGATCAAACCAGGGCTTTAATTGTTTAATTACAGCTACCTTAAAAGTCTGTGATAATTAGTGTTTTAAAGCTAAATTGACCATATTTAAAAACCACAGCATTAAAATAATGGCACGACTTCTTTGAACAGAGTCTAATAAACATGTCAAAAGTTCGTAAGAGGCCCTTTAGTCTGTTCAGAGAAATTAAGTTCTGTTATCTTTTAACGTCAAAAATAAAAGTATATACAAACATTTTGGTGTCTCTGCAATTACACAGAGACAAGTTATACAAAAGGGGGGGGGGGGTGTAGGTGATTCAGTGTTATTAATGGACACAGAACGTCTAGTTTTACTATTTCCCTGCCCTTCAAGGATCACACATACACAAAATAAAAAAACTCTAGTGGAAAAGATATATAACCAACATTTAAAAGCACAAATCGGCATATCATCAAGCTCAAAGCGCCTGGATCAAGACGAACGTCTATTTTATGTCTTGTCTGAAGTGAAAATTACCCATACTAAAGAAAAGACAAGGCAACGTACAGGTTCATGCGCTCTCACCCAAAAACAAACACAAAAAAACCCCAAACTAGTCTACAGCAAGCACAGAGTGCTTCTATCATTTCCTGAATCAAATCCTACATTTCAGCTGCGGCGTGCATGAATCAGGACCTTGTAGTACTAACAACACGTTTCATTTAGTGCCTCGCTCTGAAATTAGTTTGAGTGTTGCGTTCACACTAGCTCGCCTAAATATGCAACCTATCAAACGTTGTTTATGTTCAATCACCGAAGTAGGCTGTGCTGTACACTGATTTTAAACAGGGATCACTTGTCAAGTCAACGCAACCCATTTCACACATTATTAAATACATTTCTTTTATGCATGGCTACACAAGGGCATTTATCCCATGCAAGACTAAATACTTGAAATTTTTCATCATCACTGCATGCAAATAGTTTAAATTCAGTAAATAAATAATGAGACCCCCGCCCCCCCCCCATGCCTTCTGTGCCCACAAGCAACATCCTGGGCTTGTGGTCTACTCCTTGCTATCATTTGTTTACACAAATGAAATATAACCTCCCTGATTTACACATCTGTTGTGCCAGGCCAAACAATCCAGCACACTTTTATAAATATCGGATCTACAAATACAGCTATAACAGAAATGCTTTTTAGAGAAAGCATAAGAGAATGCAGCTGGTGTAGTTGGAGGCGGCGAGAGACAATTTAGCTCGACATAGTCTGAGGATTTGACAGCATTTTTAAAAATGAAGCAGTAACTTTTGGGAACGGTAGAAACTCCGCAAAGACAGACCTGTGAATAATGATCAGGTATACACAAGAACTGTGAAATATTAACATGAATATTTCAAAGTGGGTGGGTGTACAGTTGACATGTTAATTTAATGAAGGTCAGAGTCACAGGATCTAAAGTCACTGCATCTCTGAGCCACCCCTCTCTCAGCCTCAAGCATCATTTCAAGGAAAAGCTCTGCTCTCTCTCCGCCGACTGTTGATTCAGAAGAAAACGCAAACAAAACAAATGCATTTTCATCTCAGGCAGAGAGAAACGCTGAAAGGTCTCCATAACCTTAACCACAAACAGCTAGTAGTGAGAATCCTGCAGCCTCGACCATTATCTAGCTGCTCATGTCACATAGACCATGTCACTGTGTCTCTGCCAGCTGCATTCCTCCCATTAAAAACCTGAAATCATTTGCAAATTGTCCACCTACCCAAATACAGTACACTGAACAGGATGTTCCCACAGGGAGTTTTCTGAAAATGCCATTTCCCTACTGGCTCTAGTAGAAACCAACACATCAAAGCAGTTACGGGAACACTTAAACTGTACTTCAGGCCTCGATGAATGACAGCCAGGTTGAAAATCTTTAATGACATTTTGCAATTTTTAAAAATGACAACTGTCAGTGGAACCCAAAAATCAACCTTTTGAGCACCGGATTAAAAAAAGAAATCAATGTTAATATTGTTCAAATGTTCCCTTTCTGTTGACTCTATAAACAAACAGTATGTATGCTCAATGATTTTCAGACTTAAGGCCATTGTTTGTTGGTGTCAATTATTTTATGGCTCATTTAAAAACAAGGGAAAAAACTCACTGTGCACGCAACACAAAAGCCTACGGCACAAACAGGCCGACCATTTGTTTAAAATCTATATTAACATGAAAAGAAAATCAATTTTTATATTGACTTTAAAGTCAAAATTATTTGGAAAAAAATAAAAAATAAAATAAAATTGCACCAATGCAAAAAACAACAAAATAATAATGCACAGCATTGGTTGGGTCTGCAGTCATTAACCAGCAAAAGCAATGCAAACAGTTGTTACCTGTGATTTTGTCTCGAACGAGTTTACAGGACTCAATTTCTCCAATGCTCCCAAACAAACTCTTCAGTTCCTCCTGGGTCATGTTCTGAGGCAGATAGTTGACTATCAAGTTAGTTTTACTGTCCTCTACGCTCCCCGACTCTACAGGTGAGGAGCAGTTGTTTGTGATAGTTGAAGGACCGTTGCTTGTGTTGTTGCAAGTGGGCCCATTGGATAGCTGTGTTTCCATGGCAGCAATTACCTGCTAAAGAGACAGAAAGAAAAAAAAAAAGAAATCAAAACTAAATGCAAATGAAACAAAAAGCATCATAAAACCAGCAGTTAAAAAAGGACGCTCTTCACACAGTAAACACTGTTTTAGTGGAATAACAACCACTAGTGAAATTTAAAGAAGAGTTCACAAAATTAAAGAAAGAAAAAAAATAGTGTTAATCATTTAATGCAGCACATCATTAAAGGTAATTAACAAAAAAACAAAAAACAAAAAAAAACACTGCAAGCTGTTAATGTCAAGTGTTTGTTACCACAGAAGATAGAGTACAGATTTTAATCATGTCAATTTGACTTTAGCTTAGGTATGAGGACAAATGTTAGATTTTAGCAATATAACCCCAAAAATACTGGAAGTTAAGGTTGGACCCCTCGAAAATTTGTTTAATTACTCTGGTATTTGTTATTTCTGCTTTCCTGAGAAAACAGGAGATGCCCTGTGCAATAAGGCAATCTATTAATCTGCCATATGCGCAACAACTGAGGTGAGAATATTAAAAGTTATCTTTCAGGATTTAAACTTCCTACTGTAGTAGAAACATTTCATTCACCAAAATTAGAAAATGCCAAGCCTACAGAAGCCCAAAACCTGCAGCCATCAGTACACTAGCATCGGGGAACAGGCCGAAACGATGCGGTAATCCGTTAAGGCAACCAGCAGCACGTTAATGTATGAAGAGTCATCCTTAATTAACAGATTCACCAGAAAGCAGAGCGATGTAATCACACCACCATTATTCTCACTTTAAATTATCGTCACAGAGACTACAAGGCTGTAATTTTAAAAGCAGTGATGCTATAAGTTAAATACAGAGTAAACAGGGGCAGACTGTTTTAGACCATACCAATACAGTGAGAGATTAAACATGGGAGCTTTTCATACAAACTTCAAAAAGGTGCCTAAATTTAATACGTAAATTGATTTAAATTCAATGTTATAATACAAGAACTGTCATTGGTATGGCCTGAGCACTGAGACAAAGAGGCCTTCTGGACAAATAATTTCCAAAAATAAAAATAAAAAGTGCCACAGACCCCAGTCCAAGGCTCAGGCGCCCACGAACCACTTCTAAGCAGAGAAGCCACATCGCACAGTCTGACTGCCATGTTAGTTTGGAGTTGCCGTCTGAAAATGTGGACACAAAAAGTACTTCATGTTAGATCAACAACAACAAAAGCAACAGTCAGAGATGATCACATGTCAGTGTTGGGGG
>VUQG01004694.1:64505-75149 GCA_015106755.1 Etia nguti
AACTAAAAAAAAAAAAAAAAAAAAAAAAAAAAAAAAACCCTAAGTAGTTCATCAAGGTGACATGCAGAGCCCAAATGCACAGTAGTGCATTCAAAAGACTAACAGTGTGGCAAAGAAACTTACGACTAAAAATAAAGACAAATGAAGTAAAAACAATCCAAGCCACAGAAGTTACATTTTAAAGTCCATCATAACACAGTATGCCAAATATCAGCAACACATGTGGCCATGTGACCCATGTCTACATTCCCACACACTCACACAATTTAGGCACAAACAAAAGCTCCAATAATAATGCATAGAAATACAACAGTCCAACTAAAAATTTATAGCAGTGTAAACCGACTTTAGGTTAATTCACATCATTAAAAATACCTCTGCTAGCATCAAATATCACACCTTTACAGCGTTGCCACCTCTGATAGCTTTTTTACAGGCCACAAAGCTGCACAACGACATTTTCCCATGTGTTGCATAATATGGTAAAGTATTGTGATATTAAAGTTGGAGACAAAAGACTCTTTTGTTTGTTGCATCAAATGAAAATCGGCCTGCGAGCATTCTCATGCCAATTGATTTTCTCCACTCATGCAATGAAAACAGAGCTGCGATTGTCACATGGACAGGTAAAAACGAATCCAATTTCTTAGTGGCGAGCTTGTAAAGCCACACGTCAATATGCCATTAGTGTTTCATCATACTTCTAAGCATAAACTTATTCTACAATTTAATGACCAAAATTTGTGGTAAAGTTAAAAAATTGATATTTAATATATTCTTGTGTCATTTTATAATAAAATGCATATTATTCATGTAAACTGCAGCTTTTAAGTACTTTTGGCATCTTTAATGTTTCTTTTTGTCTCAACACTGCCACGACACTGAGCTGAAGGGAATAGCTGTGTTACATGATTGTCAGAGTTGAAGTAGAATAAGGTGACGATTCACCCTATAAAACTGCTTATGACTTATAATTACAACTCCTTTAGTCCTTTCTGCTCTGGTTTTCTGATATGTAGATAGCCATCCATCAGTGTCACAAGAGTTTGGTATATGAGCAGGGTGCCGACATGATTGAGGGGAAGTTAAATATTAGTTTAAGAGTAGTTTGTGAATGATATAAATCCTTCCTAATGTACTTTTATTTGCACAAGAGATACCAATTTTAAGCTCACTCCGATTTATGTTTGTAACATTTTTAAATTTTCACAGAGCTAGAAATATCAGGACTACAATAGCTATTTTAACAACATGTTAGCAGCTTGCTGAAGGCTTTTCAAAAGCCTAAATCAATACAGATAAATTAAAAAGATGCCCCAGATCCAAACACTAAAAATAATTAGTAAATCATAAAATTTAAATAGTTTAATTGGAGGCCTGTCTTTAATGAAGCTAAGTTCAAGTCAAGCATATGTTTAGCTATGTGATAACATGGGGTGACAGAATTCCTGTGCAACAATGCAACACCTGTCCAAATGATGTGTTTTGTGTTCACTGCCCTAAAAGAATTTGAAGGTCTGGTTGTTACAGCATCATCTGATGCAGAAGTGGTCTGAATATTATTAATTATCCTACCAGCTAATGAGCTAGGTTATAGTAAACGTTTTTTTACCTGCGTGAGCATGAACTAGTGCATCATTCAGCAACAAACATAGAATAAACTACATGAAACTTAAGTGGTGTACAGATCAGTATTTTACTACAGTCAATTTTATTTTTTTCTAAATTGAAAGACTATTCAGACCATCATCTGAATCCAACTCAAACAGCAGTTCTGATTTGAGGAGACTGTAAAAGCAGTCTC
This sequence comes from Etia nguti, assembly GCA_015106755.1. Lineage (NCBI taxonomy): Eukaryota > Metazoa > Chordata > Actinopteri > Cichliformes > Cichlidae > Etia > Etia nguti. The sequence goes on from VUQG01004694.1 coordinate 66,310, forward strand.
ATGGATCAGCGATTAGATGTTCAGCATTTACAGCTTGTACATGAAGCCTCCTGACAGTAACTTTACACTGAGATCTTTGAGAATTAGATTCTTAAGAGGTTAGTGTGTGTCCATAAAGTCTCTGGATTTATTACTGGAGGGAAGGTCTTACATGGGTCTAAAGACGCAAAACAAGCGTAGAACAAAAAACAAATACACTAAATACGCAACACTGATTATGTACACAAATACACATGAACTGACAAATTACAGCAACAGCCCGATGTCAGTCAGATCAAACAGCTGTAGAACTGCTCTGGACTCTCAATTAGAAAATAATTATGACCTCAGTCTACCCAAGTGTGAAAACCTGGAGGTGTACTGTGAATGCGTGATTAGTGCGATTGCTTGACTAAAAATGACAATGTTCATGGACAGTGTTATTTACGGGGGTTTTAAGTATATCGCTGTGTGTCTTGGTGTACAGAACACAGCTCTTCTATAGTGACAATATTCAGGTTTTTTGCCAGCATACGAAGGAACCTGACCTTAGAATATGTCAGCTACACGTTAATAAGACTTTTAGGCAGTTGCTTTCCCTCCGTTGTTGGGCAATTACTTTTCTACCAGCTAACAGAAGCCAGAATGACAGGACACAGTAAAATCTAGCCAACAGTCAGCTGTGCTCGAGCAGTGAAGTCTCTGCAAGCACCTCCTCAGACCGGGGCATTATCAGCTGAATTTAAAATTATCCTGTGTCACGCACAATATGCTCATCCCATTGTTTCCAGATATTTGGCAGATCATAATCCATGTGTAAAATGGCGTGATGCACAGTTTACTCAGAGCAAATGAATACAATGCAGTCGCAGCCTCACTTGCAGTTTCATAACCATGCACAGTGACTGGCTTTTTCTGTCTTCAGGCCAGTGATAACTCTGTCATTAGGAATTTCCATTTCTGTGTCAAATGTTTATATTTCTATTTTTATGCCACAGGCTGGACAAAAGGACACACCAGTCTAACATTTTGCATGATGAACTTCATGGGTATCCATTTTTATTATCAAAAAAAATATTAGCAATTATATTCCACTAAACAAATGCAAAATTTATTTTGGAGAGACTTGTGAGGATGATGATAAAGGTTTAATATCTTAAACTGGAAGTTAGACATTCAGTTCAACACCGCTTTTAGCTTGGGCGAGACATTTGTGCATTCATGTTGATTTTAACGTTGCATTGCACAAGTGCAAATAAATGAGTCATTTGATTTGCTGGCATGTCCCAAAACCAAGGTCGAAACCACTCGCTGCATAACCCAAGCAAAAATAGAAAGCACAGCCACACAGCAAATTGCTTTTACCAACATGACCCATTACCACGGATGCATTTCACTTAGGAGAAAAACCTCAGCAGACCGTGACAGAAGATAAACTGAAGGCCGAGGAGACCGTCATTTATAGAGTGTGATTTTGAAGTGCACAATAGGCCATATGGTTTCCAACAAAGATGCTCCCCATTGCAATTTTTTTTGCAGATTTGTGTTTTAGAGTTTAATAATTACAGGGACCAGTTAATGATTTATTTTAATAAGTGAATACAGCAAAAAGGATAAACTGTCAAGTCACTGATTCTTTCAAGTTTTTACCTCTACATATAAGGTTTTTATAAGTTAAAAATAGTCAAGGTGAAAATAAGCCAAACATCATTAGCTGACTGGAGTGCAGTAAGTCTATTAAAAAAAAATAAAAAAAATTCCCCAATGCTTAAGGGTACTCAGGCAAGCTTACAATACACTGGAGGAAATCCCAAACCATGACTATAGGCATCAGCCTTCACTTTATTTCATGAATAATAAACTAGTGCCAGAGACATCACCGGTTAACTTCTCTTGCTCTTGTGGACACTGCATATTTCAGGCACAGCATGTGAAAAACCAAGTTAAAGTCCATGATGTTTTTTTCTCTCCACAAAGTTTCAAAACTAAGACTAACATGCAAAAAGCACATTCCAGTTATCCATCTCCGGATATTTTATTTCCATTAATTTTTTTACCTTGAATGTTTTAATTATTGCGTTTCAGCAATGATGCAAATACATAAACTCACTTCCAGCGCATTCGTAAATGATTAAACTTCTGAGGTTCACAAACTGTTAATTGATCACAGTGCACACAGGGTTAAATATAGAAGTCACCAGGATAACTAAGGTGGCAAATTTCACTGGCTGACTGGGCAGATCCAGCCCCTCCCAGAGGGTGAGACTGCACTGAGCAGAGGCACCGCCCCTCACAGGAGGGAGAGCGGTTTGCTGGATGAGGCAAAAGAGTGTACTGTTTATTAACAGTTTAATTATCAAATATTGTTCAAAAAATTATTTTTTTTTATAAAGCTTTAAGATCTATATTTGCAGTCAAAGTTAAAATTCAGCTCCAACAACAGTTGTAAGGACTATACAATAACACAGAAACACTGAAGATTTTGTTACGACCACCAGTGCTCGACTGCGTCACTGCTTGGCTGTTTTTCAGCCAGGATTCTCGGCCTGTGTCGTTTGCTGTGCTGACTTTTCTGATGAGCTCTAGTTTTGTTCTAATAAACTCAATCATAAAGGGAATGCAGCATGTCCTATTTTAACACTTTGTGCATCACTCTGTAATTATACCTCCAAAATGCTAGTTGGCAGAGTTACTGAAACTACTATTGTGACTGAAACAGAGGGGATGATGTGGGAGGTAAATTTAATGAATGCTGTACAACAGTTATTTTACTCTCAAAAGAGAAGATGCCGAACCAAATGAGCCCATAAATGGTGGTAGAGATGCAAAAACCAGGAACCTGCAGATGGTTACAGTGGCCCATTAGTGGTTTTTGCATTAGCGTTATGAAGGAGCCCACAATAATAATAATACTACTACTACTACTAATAATAATAATAATAATAATAATAACAACAACAACAGCCTACTACAAATTATATTTTGTTCTGTTTCACAAAATCAGCTGCTACTTGTTAACATCAAGGTGTGCACATTATTCTGCAGCATGAGCTGATATGACTAGCACATATGTTTAAAGCTTATAAGATCGCTACAGCTTTACTATGCTGTTCCTCTGATGGAGTTAGGAGCATCACAACATCAAGATGATATCAATTTAAACTGAGACTTTATAGTATTATTCATACTGGGGCTCATTTTTAACATGGGCTACTATGTTACTAAAAAAACAAAAACATGATGGCCATTGACAGAAATCCATTAGCGCACAGTATTATAAGTGTACTGTATTTTAATTCTTATTTATCATCAGGGATTTAAATCATCACTCATTTAAATAAAAGAAATTTGCATCATGATGTTATTGTCTAAGTTTTACTTTTACTCACACAACAGATTTTCAATAATTATACATTCACTCAAATAGGAAGTCTGATCACCTGGGCATCTAAACTATTTTTGCATCATTAAAACCCCTTTTAACCTGTGATTTTGTTACTAAAGATATGTAAAACTTTAATACACAAAATACTGACAGCAATACTGTTGTGTACAGTACTGTGAGGACTTGGCAGAGTTCAGAGCCAAACACTGCAGTTAGTGAAACCAATAGTCAGCGGGACAGGGTCTATAGCGCTATCTATTGCTTACCTGCTCTTCATTAGTATTCATCTAAAATATTTTTTCCACTTGTCTACTATAGAACAACAACACCAATGACTAAAAGGTTCTGGACTTAACCCTCCCGCTGCTCCAGTTATTGTTATTGTCAAAAGTGAAACCAGCCGGGAACCGCAAAACTTTTTAGCTGTTTTGTTAAGGTGACAAAGGGCACACAAGCATCCTTGTGCCCTTTGATTTAATTTACCAAAAATTGCATTTGCAATTTAGTTAGCTGCTCTACAAACTGGCTCCCCACACGCACAGTAACAGGAAAAAACAGGCCCACAGGAGAACATATTGTTGTTAAAAAAATTGACTTACTTCAATCTCATTTTATGTTTCACCTTTTATTCTAAGTACAACGCACAAACACTGGCTACTGTCCCACTTGAGATACTGCCACAAGGCAGAAATATTTCATTAGATAAACACTTGGAACACGAAGCCTGGCAAGATGCCGCTCCCCAAAAATTTCAGTCAAGGCTTTCACTGTGTGCAGCCAGCCAGCAGCTTCCTCTTAGAGCAGAGCATCTTGTTCCCCTAGAGGCTTTGCCTCACAATTTTCGTCAGAAACCAGGCCCAGATAAAGACCACAAGGTTCTTTTTTGTTTTCCCATCATTGCTAAGCTAAACCCATCCACCTCCACAATTTTACCCCACTGAGCAGGCTGCCTTTTAGGACTCATTAAAGTGTAGCGTGTTTAGTTACTGGGACTTTCAGATCCCACAGCCTTCTCGCAAGGGAAGAAAAGGCTCCGCGCACAGCACTGCTATGAGAAAAATACAGATTTCCAATTCAAATACAGTGAGCGCTTTTTTACTAGCGTCACTATGACACAATGTAAAAAGTAGGATAATACTGGCAACAGCTGCTTTGTTGACCGCCATTAACTTTTGGACAAAAGTCACATTTACTGACTGATCAGTTTTAAAGTGGCAAAACAGAAGAGCTGAAACAGTTTAAAGCTGTTAATTTCATGAAGGGTGATTTTGCTTCCTTTTCCCTGACAATTATGAATAAAATAAACTCAAACATTAGTGTCATCCATGGGCCAAACTGTTGTAAGCATCAATATCAACCCAGAATTTAGCAGTCATTCGATCCCTTGTAGAAAGTACAGGGGCTTTCAAATTGTTATCACAAAGATGCAAGGAGTTACCTGAGGTACTAAACTTTTGTTTCTAAGCCATTTGTCATTCTTTAACCTCTGAAGCTGGTGGTGCTGGCTCTGTTTTAGCAGCTCACTGATTGTGCTAATTAATTACATAGAAAAGTGACTGAGTGGGTGTTCAGCAGCAAGATTTCACAGCTGATCAAATTCCTCTGAGATACAGCTGAAAAATCAACTGCTACTGAATCAATCTCAGCATTTCCCCTCTTTACTGCTGCTTTAAAGGGCGGAGGGGCAGCTCATCCTCACAATCCCCACCTACCTCAGCCCAGTGGGTATAACAAAAGTTATACCTGCATCCATCCTACAAGGATGAACCAAATACAGAGATTTTAAAACCAGCTGACACCCATGGATAATTTAAAATCGCTAAATAACCTAACCCCAGTAGCTGTGTGTCTTTGGACTGTGGGAGGAAGGCAGAGTACCCGGAGCTATGCTAGCGCTGCGTCAAACTGTTGAGGATGTACCCCGCCCTTCGTGCTATGGCAGCTGAGATGGGCTCCAGCCCTCCCACAACTCTAAATTGAGTAAGTTGAAGAGGATGGACAGATGTAAATTTATAAAGAAAAGTCTTCGTACACTCCTAGGATCCAAAAATCACGATTCTCTGTTAGGTATCCGTTTTACATCACAGCAAATTTTGGGGGTGAAGTTCAGATAATTAGCAAGGTGGTGTTAACAGCATTCTTGAAATATGTGTGAAGCTTTTATACCTCGATTTCCCACATTTTTATTGAACAAAACGTTCCTTACAAACACAGACCATTTTGATATTTTTGGTAGGATTTTTCTTGACAGACTATTGAAGAACACTAAAACTTTCAGCTCTAAATTTAAATTAATCACACATGCAAGTCATAATGGAAACTTGAAGATACCCAGGCTTTTAAGTAAGAGAACCTACACTTTACATGGGCACTACTGAACATACTACATTTTGTTCACTGCATAAACAAGGATCTAAACATTTACTGGTGTTTTTGTCTTTAATTAAACCTCCCCTTCCTAAAATGAGCAAAAATTTTAATCTCAGGCATTACATACTACATCAAATACAATAAGATTGCTAAGAGAAAACATTCATCGGGGAAAAATGAGCTGAATAAACCATCATGATTTTGACAAGAGGCAGTTTAGTACAGATCTGACTGACCATAGAATTTCTTCAACTTGAACATGAAGCCAACATTGAGATCGGCATGTACTGATGTGACACTGAGCACTTAAAATGAGGAGGCACGAATCTCTGCTACCAACTCCACGGAGGATTAAATTGACCAAGTATGCGTGACAAGCTGCAGAGTAAAGAACTCCAGAGTGCACACACTGACATGCACAACCTGTCCTTGAAAACTAAAAGCCCACAAGTAACGGTTCAAAATATCCCAGCTGAAAACATAGATGAGACTAGTCTACCCACACACCATGAGTACAAAGGATAAGGTTACAAAAGAAAATGCTGGAGAAAAGGAAAAGGTTACAGTCTACTTGTACCTGGATGAGAAAATTTAGATGTTTTATTCAACTATTTTTATTTATTTGTTAGGTATTAGATGAACCGTAAAGAAAAAAAATAATAAAAATCAAGTATTTGTTTTCTTATGTAGGAATACTGTATACTGCATCTCAGCTTGGGTGTTTGACATCCCTCTCACTCGCAGCAGTAATCGTCACGTCTCAGTTCACCTCACCAATGCCAACCTAGCGACTTTATTCCCATATAATCAACAGCATACATCTATATTTAAAAAAAAAAAAAAACATGCAGTGACTTCTAAGTTCCAGCTCTCCCTGCAGAGACACACCTCTGTGTGCTTTGGGTTAGGTGAAGCAGCTGTTTGCACATGCGCAGCATTATTCATGTGGTTTGTTACTCTGAGGCTATATGGTGCTTGAGAAAAAGAGTTTCACACGTAAATATAGCCAAAAACATAACCTACCAAATTCAGCACGTACATGCGTTTTACTACTTGGATATATTGCCCCTGGTCCACTTAATTCCTTGAAATCCAATTAATTTTGCTAATAAGTGAACACTGTCACCTCACAGCCCAACGTGATCACTCCTGCCTCTTGTCCTGCTCTGTAGTCCACATCTCAAAAAACTGCAGTGCTGCATTGTGTCTTTGCTGTGTGTGTTCTTATTGGCAAACCAGCTTTCAATGCAGTTTAACTTAAAGATGAGGAGGGGGAAGCATCTTTATAGGTGAACTTTTATTACTTCTGTTATGATTGTCCTAAGGTTGAGAAAATGGTATTTATGCAGCATTTCCCCCATGCCAGCCGGAGCATGTCACAGTAATACTGAAATGTGATGCAACTGTGAGTTATAATTGGCAGTCTGCCTCCAAGATTACAAGTGCACAATTTCTCACCAACACTTTTGAAAAAGTCAATAATCCTGCAATCTCAGAAGAAAATGTTATTTGGGGGAAAAAAAAAACCCTGCAGAATTTGGCTGAAATAAAATTCAGTTGGGTTCATATTGCTCAAGAGACTGCAACACATGTTCATCAGTATTGACTTATTCAGAAATCCTAACCAGAGGCATTTTTATACTTCATGCTCTGTGCTGCTGGAAAACTAGGGTACAAACATCAATATGTCGATGCTTATAATTCTTCATATTTGCCAATCTGTTATCACCATCTTTAGGTATGAAGTTAGAAAAAAAGCAAATGACAGCTGACGTGCAGCCGTCTACAATGAAACATTTATACAAAAAGGTACAGATTACTATTTGACTCTTTAAATTTAGTAAGACAATTTTATAATTGTTGACTGAGTGGAATTAGTCTAACCTTCTGTAACAAAATTATACAGTACTATAATAGGACTGCTATCATATTTTAAAGTGTGCAAGTCATTAAAAAAAGCTGTTCCTGTGCCCCAAGAAGAATCTACCATGACACTTGTAAATTAAAGAAAAACCACACACACACTAGTGAGACTGTTGAGATCCAAAAGTTGGTACTTTAAACCACTAAGAATAAAAAACACTACTTTAATAGAACAAAAAAAAAATCCTTCAAGAATCCATTTCACCCATATCCAAATCACACGTCTAACACAAAACTAGGCATATTTCCACCACCAGAAACAGGCCTGCAGACAATACAGTTAAATTACATAAAGCACTCAACACACACAAAAACCCCACCTACTGTATGCAGGCCTATGACAAAGCAGTAACAGGGTTCAAGGACAATGCATTGCTGATCTCCAGTAATGACCTGCACATACTGGGGAGGGCCACCCTGTGGCCAACACACAGTAAGTGCAAAAGCCACAGAGCCTTAGCCTGTCTCAGCAGCAAGGGGGTTTGTGGTGGGGGGCGTTAAGCAACGAAGACAGGGAAGGGGGATGGGACGGACATTTAAGGAGGACAAAGGGGGCAAAATTGCTTTTCTCCTCAAAGCTACATGCTGTATACTAACCCAGTTCTGACAGCAGCACACATCGCCGTGCAGAGCACAGTGATATGTGGCCTTTGGAAGTTCACTCACTGTCCTGCATTTTAGTCACTCTGTCAGCAGCCTTTATTTAGAAAGGCAGACGTGGGGGCTCAATAATACATAAAGACAACCGCTCTTATCTCTTGTCCTCAGGAACGCGGTGGCTGCTGAAGCTGTGGACGTTGCACGAAGAGAGAGGAAGGGAAAAAAATGCCTAAAAGCAGCAGCTATCTTTTACATACCTATGATTAGATCTGCCGTGACACTTCATCTGAATTAATATCCCCTGAGCGGTGTTCAACACTACTGATATCAGAAAAATTAAGTGCAATCACTGTGCAGCGAGCAGTGTTCTTACAGCCAGTACAACTAAGAACAAAATAAACCTCAGCAGGATTGGCGAAAAGCATTTCTATTAGAGAAATTATGAATTTTCCCCCCACAGTGTTTCAATATTTTTTAGTACTGCATTTAATCGGATGCCCAGACAAAAAGCAGCACTGGCAACTACTGTGATTTTTCATCTGTTAACCGCATATAAGGTTTAAATATCATTAAGGATCTCCTT
>VUQG01004695.1:0-10516 GCA_015106755.1 Etia nguti
GCTCACAGCATGCGACTACAAAAAAGCATATCTAACAAAAATTGAAAGCATTCAGTTTTTGTTCAGAATAATAAAGACAGATTACCGTGCCTGATCTCTACCTGATCTCTAAATTCCTTCTAACATGCTTTGAGCATCAGTAAGAGCAGAAACGTGCTATATAAATACCAGTCCACTTACCAAAGATTTGAAAAGAACTTAAAATACACATTTATGTTTTAGAACTTGGCCTCACAATATCAACATAAGTTAGCGTACCTCGTTGTGTGTCCAAGTTTACCAACACAATCTTGTGCAGATCAGTAACAAAATCTACAGCAAGAATAATCCATTCACTGCCATAACACACAGTGCAGGATTGGGGCAAGCATGTGTACTTTGGTAACCCCTTGCTTACTGTCTTCTGTTTTAGAGAGTATGGAGAGGATGTGCATGTCTATTTTCATCTGGTATCACAGGAGAGGAAACGTGAGGAGGGTTTGTGTGTGTATGCATCCCTAGGAGTGGAGAATGGGGTGATTAACTGAATATGTTCACACGTGCAAAATGATGTATGACTCAACTGCTAAAGTGGAAGTTTTTTTTTACAAGCTATTGGCACACATATTGGCACACATGTTTGGCTGTGTCTATGCGTGTTTTTCATTTCTACTCAAGACTTTCAAATGCGATAGCTTAAAAGGAGATATCTTGTAAGTGATTTCATATCAGAATTAGGTCAAGATAATCAAAATCAAATCCATTAACAATAGAATAAGATATGTGAGCACACCCAGAAGCAGCATTTATTGTTATGAGGGTTCCTCATGGGTAGGCCTGTGGTCCGTCAACATTTCTGTCAATACCGAAGCCAAACAGCTCACAGCTGGCAAAAATTAAGGCCCCTGAAATTCTATTACGGTAAAAGCCATTTTGCGTGTTCTCCAGCTTACATGGCGATTAAAACCTCATGGTAAATGCCAGGTGACCTTTTTAGTAAGCAGAGAGAAGAACAAATAACAGCAAATCATGGGAAAGTGACGACTTGGGCTGACTGACAGTGTACAAGAGAACCACTCTGATTCAAACACATCCTGGCCTTGTAACTATGATGTAGTTGCAAACAAGTCAAGATAAGTTTATTTGTACAGACCAATATCATATACAATGTCTCAAAGAGTTTTGCTGCGCCACAACAGAAACAGTTCCTGACCCAGGCTGACCCAGAGTCTCTGAAAAAACAAAACAAAACAAGGAATACCCCTCTCAGAAAACCTTGGCACGTAACAAAACACAAAAAGGAGGAGGTAGGGAGGGCAAAAGAGGAAAAGAGAATCAAAGAGGTCCTTCCTTCACGGAAAGCATGAGGTGAATAAGTAGCTGCAAGTGGAAGGCACAATAACAAAAATAATTGCAGCACACAAAAACACAACTGTGGTATTATAAAAGAGTAAATGTGTATGCAGAGAAAATCTACACATGTACTTTGGACTTAGACTGTATTTACATTCATGTTTTTGTGCATCTTCTGAATTTGGATGTGAAATGTGTGCACATGTGGGGGTACTGTCTTTAAACCAAACTTGCCATTCTCTTATGCCAGTCATAGCCTTTCACTTACAGTTCCTAATTCATGCACTGTGAAATTGCTTTAGCCATTAGCTGTATTTGTCGTTCTGTGTATGTTTTTATTTGAATGAGAATGTATATGTGAATCCTCAAGGTGAGCTGCTTTATGGATTAGTTATGTTTAGAATTTTTTTTTTCTTCAAAGAGGAAATTTGAAAGTATCAGAAGAAAAAAAATTATGTAATTGGAATTGATAAATAAACTTATTCACTTACATACAAGTGAGTAATGCGTAAGACTTATTCATTACTGAGCACTTAAGCACTTTTTTTATCTTACAAGTATAAGTAGTTGATTCAAAGTGCTGAATTTGTATTGTAGAGCTTTTCATCACAGGAGATTTTAGTGTAAGTAAGGTAGGGATTGATAAGGGTAGAAAATCAAAAATAACCCATCAAAGAGATAACAAAAAAATTAGGAATGTCCAAATCAACCATCTGCTTCAGTCTAAAAAAACCCAACAACAACAAAAACAACAACAAAAAACGGAACCGGCTAACTCAGCAACACTAAAAAGTTTGAAAGACCACAGAAGACAACTAAAGTGCATGATGAGAGAATTATTTCCATGGTTAAGAAAAACAATTACACAACAAAGCCTTTATGAATGGAAATGCAAATGGTTTACAACAAGGTGCAAACCACTGGTTACATGGATTAGACTTGGCCAAAAAAACATCTAAAACGCTCTGCACAGTTCTGTAAAATGTTCTGGTCAGATGAAACCAAGATTAACTTGCACCAGATGGGAAGATAAAAGTATGAAGAAGGAGAGAAACACTCATGATCTGAATCATACCGCATTATCTGTCAAACATGGTGCAGGGAATGTTATGGCGTGGCCATGAATGACTGCCAGTGGAACTGGGTCACTCGTGTTTATTGATGATGTGGCTGCTGATAGAACTATCAGAATAAATGCTAAAGTGTACATGGCAAAACTGATCAGACAGCACTTCACAGTGTGAATGGATGATGACCAAAAGTGCAAACTGAAACTTACTATGTTGGGCCCAGGTGTTCTAAGTGTTCCTTTAGATGTTTAGATTCAATTATATAGTTTTGAGCAAAGATTTTCCATCTCCTCTTGAGGGAAGTGCTCTAGGAAATATGCAATCTCTGTCCAAAGGGTTCTGGGCCTGCTCCAGTGTCTCCTCCATACCTGGGTGCCACCACAATAACCGCACTCCTTCTGGCACACCTGTATTTAACTACTGTTTCAGGAGTCCTCCAGACCAACCAGCCTTCTTCCCAACAGATGGTTGCATTCTATGGCAGGCAGCTATGACCTTCTGACCACAGCTCCTAAATTAGTGTTTCTGCAACTGAGTCTTTGAAGATGGCCAACTCAGATGCTATGTCCCCCATCTCCCCTGGGATGCAATTAACTGTTCAGTAACTGCAGGGTTTACCATTTCTGTCCAGCAGTCTTTCTCGCCATCTGATCCAACTCACCACTAGGTAGTCAGCTCTGCTACTCTCTTCAACCTTGTGTCCAATCACTGACCACTGGCCTAAGGTGCTTTGGTACAATTTAAACTTGTGCTCTGCTTTAGGTACGAATGACCTCTCTTCCAGTCCACTATCCAAGATCCCATCAAGAAACTCCTTGCCATCCAGAGCATTGCTCTCTGTGACTCAGTCATGCAGAGGTGACCCTCTCACTCTCCAGTGCAAATTCCATGACTGCAGCACTCAGCCAGCCAGGGGCTTGTTAGTATCCCCACAAACTCCCTGGTGCCTCTCATTATAAGCAAAATCTGGATAAGGATAGAGTCCAGCCCCTCTCAGCGGTTTGGTTCCAGAACCCTTGTGTAGAGGTGAGCCCAGATATAATTAGTTGGTACCACTCCACCTAACACACTACCTTTTTCAAAAAAATATTTTTAAATAGATAAAAAAAAACTGCTAGCAAGCTTGTCTTCCTGATCTGGCTCCAAGAGGGGGTCCTGGTTTCCCTCACTGAGGAAGCTGCACCATCTCAGATGCAATTCTTTTTTTCGTTTTTTTTTAATGAGACTGGTGACGTTTCATTTTACGGGAATTGTTGCTCAATATGATTCATGTTTTCTAAAATCACAATGTTGCTTTGTCAAAGTGAATATAATCTGCACAACACACTATTTGCTGAACGTTTTCTTCCTTGTTTAAGTTATTTCTTGAAAGTATTGGCTGTTGAGATGACATATTGTTGCTGAGCAGGAAAAAATCCAATGGACAAACTCAGTGGAATGCTTATATCTTGATAACACATTCATTTGCAAGAGTAAAAAAAGCATTACGTCAGAGTTTTACAGTTATCTGAAATTAATCAACTTCCCTCCAGCTAATAATAATTGAGTTTTCACCCAGGCCATAGTTTAATCAAAGATAAGATATCATATTTAAATGTAAAATAACATATGGGTATGAATGAAAGCATGAAGAAACAAGTTTAGAAGATGTAATGACAAAACTGATTAATTAATTATTTGATCATCCCTTAGGATTAATTTAAATGTTTAATTGCACTGTCACCCTGCCTGCCATAGTTATACAGTTCTATTAAACGCAGCTCTTATAGGGAGAAGGTCAAATGAGGTTACAGCTAGATGATTAAGTGGCATGCAAACTGAAAATCGTTTCATGGACACAAGCCTTGACTTCCTACTGTTGAAAAAATTTGATCTGACTTGAGCTATTATAGATATGCAATATCAGGTGCTCTGGATGTTTATCAGATTCTTTATTTTTGTTTGTTTCCTTTTCAGAACGATGTGGCACACTGGCTATGACTACCTGTGAATTAAAATCTGTTAGGCAGTGACCTTACCTTACCTTTTCTACATAGCAAGAAATTGGCTCAGAAGGGGTTGCTTTCTTACTAACTAATGGCCTCCTAGGGCCATCTGTACCACAAGTCTGGTCATTTTTATTGCTTTTGGCTATTTTTCCTTTTGGCCCCTTCTGCTGAATCTGAATTAAGACAAGAGGTGTCAGTACTGACAGGCTGTTTGCTTGTATCTTACTGTTGTGCTGCACTGTTTGATGAATTGATTTGCAGTGTCATCCTTTACCTGCTATACAAGGAGAATAGTGTGAACTCATAGCATCAACTAGTTCTGTTGTACAACACTGTGAGGAGACTTGTGTAGGGAGGCATTAAACTAAAACCACTTGTGTCAGCTAACACAGTGGCCAGCACAGGCATTGTGTTTCTGGACATTCACGTTTAGTCAGATTTGACTGAGAGCGCAAAAAGTGGGAAAGCTTAGGGAGTGGTCTAGCAAAGGAACCCCTGTGTTTCATGAAAGGAAGTGCAGCTCCCTTTAGCCACACAGTCTGTCTTACATGCAGTTTTTTGTCTCACATCTTCTTGTTTCTTTTTGGTATACCAATACATAAAAAAGACAACACAAACTTATTTAACTGTGGGCAGCAAATGCATAGTTGATGTCCATAGTTTCTGGAATAAAATAAGGTAATAAAGTGCATTTTCACATTCATGGGAGGTAATAATGTGATGTAATGGAATCTGTTTTTTATTATAGATCAGTTATGTTAGTTGAATGACTGATTTGACACGTGGAAACTATATTATACTTTTGTGCAGGTTGAAATGTAGGTTATATAAAATGGAAATATTTTTATAATAAGGTTTCACCAAATCATAGAGATGAATGAGAATTTTGACCTTTTTTTTTCTTTTTTTAACTTTTTATTCTCAAAAGACGACACGGGAAATGAAAAAAAGATGAGGGAACATTTTTTATTATGAATGAAGCTTAATGTGTGAGCTTCATGTGTAAGTGTTTGAATGATACTGGTCTGATCTATTTATAATTCTTACAACTTTCTTTTATAGCACATAAACTGGATCAGTATTTGCTTTGTTTGTGTCCCTATACTGCTAAACGTACACAATGTATGGAACTAATAGGGAACAATGAGGTATACATGATAATTTTGATTTACTCCTCTACACAATCACAACTAATATTCACACAAGCCACTGACATCCAATTCCCAAGATATAAATATCCCATGATGTCACTGGCATTGATCCAAGTCCAAGACTGAGTTATTTTACCATCACTACTTAGGCTTCCTCAGGGGTTCCATTTATTTGTATCATCGCTTTAACAATTTCTGTTCCATGATTAGTGTATCTTATTTTGTTTCATTATGATACAGTTTGTCTGCCAATAGCAGTGTTCTTCCTTTTTTGAGATGTTCATCCCGCTCAGGTTCTTCACTTGTTTCAGTAGCTCAGTCTTGTGCTATTAACAACCCTAACAGGAATTGTTTTGGTGTCTATTCAGGGTGGGATGTGTTGGCTACTACAGTGATGCATTTAATTGCAATTTTCTTGCTTTAAAAGGACTTAATAAGTTGCCATTTCTTTTTTTTTTTTCAGCTCTTGCATCACGGCACTCTCAGCTCTAATTTCAGCCACTTCGTCTGCATAAGTTCGGTGTGCAGATTAAACCTTTCCTTCCTTTAAGTAGTTATCTTGTCTTTCTCTTTAACAATATTTTCTAGTTGCCAGATCAGAATCAAAACCATGATTCTCCTCGTTGCTCCTCTTCCTCAGAATGTTAGCTTTCTGCTGTGTCTCTTCCTATATAACACCATACAGTCCAACAACATGACAAACTATTGCCTTTAAAACGATTGCCCACCTAAATCAGCATGTCCCTGTCATTGTGTCAGTATAGAAATTACATATATATAACTATTACAACACTGATTTAAAACAAGCCTTTATATAACGAATATATAACATCATTATATAGTGTTTTATATCACATTTCGATAATGCATACTGTAAATTATGTCAGTTTAACTGTAAATTTACATGTAAATATAAACGGACTCAGAGCCTATATCTTGACTTTATTTGGGAGCACAAACACGATGGTAACAAAAATGTCCAGTCAGTGACTATAATAGCTGCAAGCAAATCCTGGAAGGCTTGCTGTAGTCTTTCCTTGATAAGCATGGGTTTCTATTCAGAGTGCATATTTATTTCTACCATTTTGTGCCTGCAATGCCCCAAATTTGCAAAACAACTAATCAATCCTAATTTAATGCATAAATGCATTTTAAAATTGATTTTTAGCCGCCACCAAATTCAACAAAGATCAAGCCCAGGCACAAACTGTGTCAAACAGACAAATATCTCATTATAAATAATGGGGACCAAACAGGCTGCAACAAACAATGATGAATGAAAAGGAAGGAACTGAGAGGCAGCATCCTTATCTTGTCTTAGTAATAATTCCATAATTCCAGTGCACTTCCATTAGCGAGAGTTTGGGGACATTGAATGATTGTTGTAATTAATGAGAGACGGAGAGACCTGTGGCGAAGACAGAGAGACTAACAATATGTGTGTGAAGAGGCAAAATGGGAAAGGAAGCAAAAAGGGAAAGGGACTGCAGAAAGCCCTTGGCCCCCTGCCTGCAATCTGCAATCTGCTGATGGCGAAGCTCGTGACGAGGAGGTGCACAGCGTCCATTTTTAGCGATGAGGTCATCTTTAATTAACAAAACAAAGAGAGTCAGCTGTGTCACTCCAATCTGTTATCTGCAACCAAGCTCAAGGACACCCTTTATCTCCATATAATTCAATCTCTTTGAATGAGGGCTTATCGACGCATTGGGGTGCATTCTTGGTCTCAACCAATGATGGAGCTGTTACATAAACAGGGGAGGGGGATACCACTGGCTCTGATCGCATAAAAAAGGGCGACATGAGGAAAGAGGATAGGTATGTAGAAGTATGAGACATGTGATAATAGATGTAAGCAAAGCCATGGAGCATCCCCATATTATTTATCCCAATAAGCCGGCTGGTTAAGCTGGAAGGAGGAAACTGGAACTCAAATAAGGGCAAAGATCAAATGGCTAATCCATTTCTGAGTCCAACAGTGCCAGCGTGAGGTGACATCATTGCTGTGTAACCCTTAGTCCTGCTGCTGTCTGGTTTCTTTCTGCTCCAACTTGTGCTCTGTCTTATTCTTTCCTCATTGTCTTCTCTTTTTTTGTATCTGTGTCTCTCAGAGAGACTTTCCACATTTTCAGACAATCTCTTCTGGGTTTTTTTGTGTGTGTTCCTGTCAGTCCTGTAATTCTTCCAGTCTGCCATGCCCTCTGAGATTTTTTTTTTTCATGCCACAAAATCAGGTGTCACACAGCAGTGACGCAACACACCGACTCACAGGTTTTTAATTAGCACCAAGTGTGTGTGCATTTGTGCGAGGGTTGCGGGAAGCACAGTGCTACGCTGATGAACGCGTTCACAAAAAAAGTGTCACATCAGCATAACTGTGATTTAAGGACAAGCCACTGAAATTAGCAGCTGAGAAGATAATGCAGGAATGGTAAAAATGTGATGATGGAAACCAAACTGTCTGTGTTTAGCCAAAAAAAGAGGCACTAGTAAGATTTTTCTTTTCCTTTCATTGTTTGTGCTTCACTTTTTTTTTTTAAGAACTCCCAGGGAGATCGACAAGAAACATAGCTGAGCAACAAGAACATCATATTGCAAGTATGTCACTATTTATTCCCACACTTTCAAAACATTGTCTTGCATCATTTTGCAAAAAAAAAAAAAAAAAAAAAAAAAAAAAAAAAAGCAACAAAAACAAAAGTATTGGTAATCCTGTAAAACAGATTATCCCATCAATAACTATTTCATTACAAATCTACAAATTCAGAAAAAATGAGACCTCAGTTTCTTTTAAACTGAGGTCTTATTTTGATTCAGAAAACGATCAAGCCTTAGAAATAGACAAATCTAACATAGACTGCCACACTTTTTTAAAACTAAAATGAGCATCACAGGGGATTAATATGCATTAATTAAATTGACTCTGTTTCCTTTAATGAGAGGGAACGGATTTGATGTTAATGCTGTTGATCTCACAGAGGCTTCAATCCACCTAATTAACCAGTATTTCTGTAACACACTAAAATAATCAATAATAAATTTTTAAAAAAGAAGAAATTTCATCACTGCCATGGACACAGATACCTGAAACACATGAAATGCTACCTCACCTCGTCAAAAAACAGGCTTTTCAGTTTGGAAATGTTTCTTTTATTTCTTTTCTATTCACTCCCTTTCTTTTTTCCTCTGGTGTAATAATTAAAATGACTGCTTTATCTCAGGTTTTAGTCATAGTGTGGCAGCACTCACTGTTGCATCTGTGTGCTGTGCAGAGATAGAGAGTCTGTGGAGGGCCAGGGAGCAGACTCCAGAGATCCATCCATCTCAATCTGAGGCTACAGCTGACACCTTACAAAGAGGTACAATTAATAAGGGCATTATCCAGCAGTAGGCAACAATAGAGTCCTAACGCAGAGACACCAACCTCAGGAGGCCCAGGGAGGAGAAAAAGGGAGAGTGTGTGTTTATGGGTGGGGGAAGGGAAAGCCAAAGTGCTTCAGAATGGGATGCATTACAAGCGACGTCTTCGGGACATGAATTACAATCTATTAAAACTGAGGTTTATGATGGATGATAGAGGCTATTTTGTGTGCTAAATGGGTCACATTAATTTTACTGCTCTAAAATCTTACATTTACAGAAGTTTAAATGATGAAAGTCATTCACATATTTTAAATACATCAAGTTGCTTAAGCTACGAAATTCCAGACTGGCAGAGCCGAATCTGAAAAACAAAACAAAACAAAAATGATTATTAGCTCTTTGTTTGATGACTGCTGTTTAATTTATGAAATGGTCATCATGAAATCTGAGCTATCAAATGCGGCATAACTGATAATGGAGCTCTCATGAAAGTGTCCTGTTAGTGCAGGTTGAGTGCAGCTCTGTGGTTCACAGGGGAGAGGGCGGGGACACCGCTGCACTGACATTTACAGCAATCCAGGAGTTGTTTGTGGTCACTGGACTGGAGACAAACGCTGAACCCCAAAGGTCAGAGGTTGGGGCTAAATTTCATCCACAGTGGAGGTCCCTCTGTTGGAAAAGACAAACAGAGAAAACAGTTGAGGTGTGAAGTGTTCCTGGTGTCGGGGAAATCAATCAATCGCTATGTATAAACACAAAAAGGAACACCAAAGGACTACAGACCTGCCTAAATGTTGGTACAAAAAGTGTTTAGCGTTGTGAAAAGAACAATAAACACATGCAGATCAATACAAGATGAACTGACGGGTGAAATAATAGTCAGAGAACGTATTCTTAAATAACTCTTAAGGCTGTTCCAGTTTTTAAAAGGAGTCAAGAGTTCCCCCCCACAGTGATCTTTTTATATTTTCCTGCTCATTCCATGGGGAAAGGATGAGCTTGGTTATGGATTAACGCTGTGATCAATAACAAGATAGGAGCCCGGCTCTCTAAGCTCAAGAAAATTAATTCGAAATGCAGTCAAACTCTTATCGACCCGCAGCCAGGGGTTGCTTTCATTGCAGGTAGTTGATAATCCACCAATATTGTGATGAGCAGCTAATCTCTCATTTGAAATATGACCTCCGCTGCACATAATAAAAGTTAAGACTGGCCATCCATTTGTTGTCCATACGGCACGGCCCCCCTGGCTTTTTTGTCAGTGGTGAGATTTTGTGATCTATTCCAGGAGTTTGAGTTAATCTTCACTTTAGAGTTTGAGTCAATTAAACCAACTTAAAACATCTTGATTAGTAGCTGCTCTGAATTAATTATATGTAAATGGTCTATAACAGCTTTGAGTTAAGATTTGATTTTTTCAACATTCTTTTTTTTGATATCCTAAAACTCATTTAAGAGAAGCTTTAAAAAGCTTTAAATAAAAGTTTGGCATGTGGAAATGATTATGAAAATGATCATGGGTTAACTTTTGCATACTTTTTTTTTTTTTTTTTTTTTTTAAAAACCAAAAAAAAATTTTTTTTTTAAAAAAAAAAAATTTAAAAGGTGTAAA
>VUQG01004700.1:3839-19666 GCA_015106755.1 Etia nguti
GCATGTCTGCATATGTGTGGCCACAAAGACTTTTCTCCTCCTTCCTGAGATAGAGAGAGAGAGAGAGAGAGAGACAGAGAGAGGGAGAAAGTGGTCTGGAGCGGCTGAGGCCTGAGTGACACCAGGCGAGGTCAAAGGGCAGGGCAAGGACAGTCGCGGTGGAGACCAGCAGGCCGTCACTGGGCTGACATGAGCTGTTGAAGAGCCAATGACCCGGGACAGTTTTTATGTAACCTGTGCCTGTGTGTGTATGCGTGCACTCACAAATACACACAAATCCAGAGCATAAAATCGCATCGAAAACGTGTCCCCCAGTGCAGAGACACAATGGCAGCGCAGCATTCCCAGGGATACACACACACCCTCACGTGCACACACATGCACAATAGAAGGTGTTTTGAGGCCCCAGACAGCCTGTCGTCTGGGAGCTACAAGTAGATTACCCAAACAAACAACCTAAAAATACCTCCCTTTTTCACCCATAAGTCGACCCTTTGCAACCTCTGCACCGAGCTGCTTCTGAGAAACCGTCAAGGTTGATGTTAAACTCGCCCCCGAGACCGCAGACAACGAAGCAATTTAAGTTTTTGCATGTGCGAGCTTAAGCGCTGACAGATGTGCGCGCGCTTTTATTTGACAAACTGTACGTCCCGTGTGCGTGTGGTGGAGCGTGTTTGATTTACGATGGGTCGTGGTGGAGTCATCTAAACTTACATGTAAGCTCGGTGTAAATATTTTACGTGGATGAATTTGTCACTATGGAGTCGTTCTTAATGATCCAAGTGTAAGTCGGAGCCCTTTTTCTTCCGCTGTAACTAAAGATTAAATAAACCATGTGTTCCGTTTGAAAAGACAACTGAAATTAATGTTGAAAATCCCCAGCTACAGGCAGTGGTTTAGCCATTCTGCTTTCATGTTTATCTGGATATCAGAATACATGTGATGGAGTTTAAGGTTTATTTTTGCTTTGAGCTATCTGCAGAAATGTGGCAATTACGTCATATTTGAACAATTTTCCAGCTGCAATGTTTCCACCTGAGGTCACACACCTGTGCCAAACAGGCCAGAGAGGGTGGATTTATGGGCTTTTTAAATAAAACTCTTTAATTAATTTAATTTAAGCTTTCTTTACCCTGGACATAAGATGTTTGAGTTTCCCAGCAAAAGTGCCATGGACATGAGAGTGAACAGTGGTTACAGAACAACACCCCCACGAAAACATACACATTAGTCTTACACACATACATAAAACAAACAGTGAAGACTTAGTGCTCATCCAAATCCACATCACCTTAAATTCATTTATTGAGACCAGCTGCTTAGAGTAAGTTTATTTTGCAGCTGGTTCCACGCCAGGTTAGCAGATAGAAGGAACATTTAGAGATGCAAAATGATCAAAAACTAGGGCATTATTATGTTAGTCAAAACTACTCATGTCTAGATCTTGAAGCACTTTTTAATAATTACTGAGGTGAATACCTTTTCTTTCTGCAACAGAACAACAGAAATAGAAAACACACACAAAAGTTGACACAACAGAACAAAAATGTTTTTAGGGTGACAGACCAGCCGCGGAAGGTAAGAAGCTAACAGGAAATGGTTAATAGCAAACATGTAGCTACAGTATTACATGAATTATGCGATTAAAATACACATTACCTTACATATTTTTCTCCCTCACAGCGCTGGTGAATCCACCAGCAGTTCGTCACATGTTTTGGTTTCTGTCACTTCTGTCACAGCTGATCTGTCACATTAATGTCTCCCCAGAAACACTTCTGTTTTTTTTCTTTTGTTTTTTGTTTATTGTTTTTTTTCTGTGGTGTTTTATGTGCTTTTGCAACATTTTTTTTATTTGTTGGTGTTTTGTTAAGTGTCAGGGCCACCCTACTACTCAGCAGTTGTTATAGTTTTGTATTTTGTAACTAGTTTTTGGTTGTTTCATTTTGACTTTTTGCTTTTAATTCAGGCTAGTTTCAGTGAGTTACCAGAGTATTTTTTTTTTTTGGTTTGAGTTTAGTGTTTATTGTTTGAAAATGCTTACTTTTAGTTTAGTTTTTATTAGTTTCAGTCTTAGTTTTAGTCTTTATTAATTATTAATGTATGGAGGGCATGTGTCAGAGGCAAGATTTAAGAAAATGATTCCAGGTATTAGAATAAAAACACAGAACCTTTTGAAAATAGCTGATTCACAGTCTTATAGTTATCCAAAGTCTCAATAAACACCACCATAAAAGCCTCAGCAGGCAGCTTTTAATATGTCTGTGGATTTATTCACTTATTTTTTTGGCAAAGTAACAAACACTAGAAATAAGGATATTTTGTCTATGTTTTCATTTTATTTTTTATTTTTTTTAATTCACAAAATTGTTTCAGTTAGTTTTCCCTTTTTTTGTAAAAGTCAAATTTTTTATTATTATTTTAAATAAACCAGCTGACTAAGTAAAATGATTTTATCACATCTAGTTTTAGTTTTTAGTTTAGCTTTAGTTAATCTTGCTTCCCAGCCTCAGTGGTAATCAGCAGCAAGCAGTCACTGTTACCCCTGCAAGAGAAATAGCAACATCATCATACACGTGCATCAATCACAAAGGCACATTTTAAGTTTGTTATTGCATTAATCTTACCGAGTTTGCTTCTAAGTGTGTGATGTATATATATGGCTAAATTGTTGTTTGTTTAGCTGTCGTGATATTTTCTCTCATTTTGCACAGAAAGCTTGTGATGTTGATGTATTTCCCAGTTTCAGAACGTATGTATGACGTATTGTGCACCGTGCAAGAAAAAATGGATATGCGAGTGAACAAGCTGTGCATTGAGCATGTGTCACCTTGAGGCTGTGCAGTGATTTGTTGTGTATTTGCACTGCAATGTCACAAGTGGTTTACTCTTGTTTACAGAATTGGCTACGAGGCCCCATTGAGACCGCTTCCCTATCGCTTCCTCTTCCTCCTCACCTATTCTTAGTGTGTGTTCTCCTCACACATCCTCCCTTTTCCTGCCTCATTCTCCTTGACTCACCGCGAGCAGAATGGTTAAACTCCCCCAATTGTTTAGCAGCGTGTGCGCCCCTGCGAGTGTCCCCTCACACAACAACATTAGCATACCCCCCCACCTCCCACCTATCTACCTATTATTTATTTTTTTTGTCATAACTGAATTGAAATGCGGCTCTTTTCATTGTAAACAATGTCAGGAAAGTATGCTAAACACACACACATGCAGACACACACATATCCAACATAAGACACTACCTCCCCCAGAGAACCTGAGGAAATTGGACCAAGACAATGCCACGATTGTGTTTGTTTACCTCCCCTGGTCCCTGCTGTGCTGCCGTACCCGTGCTTAACCTGCTTACACAAAGCCTGTTCAGCTGATATGCGCATCTTTGTGTGTATTTGCATGCATGCATGGCTCTGCAAAGTGAATCTGCATAGTCCAGAGGGCGTTTGAAGGGCTTTTGTGTTCATACCTGAGGGTCTGCAGGTGCACAGAAGTTCCACGCCTCTGTTTGTGTATGTTTCACTTGTCTTGTTTGCCTTGAATTATAGCCCATTACCCACCTGCTGTGTGAATCTCAGGTCACAAAAGGTCCTCAGCCGGTTGGCGCGATGCCCGGCTTTGGGTGGTGCCACCCTTGCCGACCTGGCATGGGCGCAAATGTGGAATCTGAGTGGCTCCCACCTAACGCAGCCAAGTCAAATAGTGTTTCACCAGACAAAGATGGATCTGTTTGCCTGCACCTCTTCCTCGTCTTTCCATCTGTAGCTGTAGCTCTTCTCCATTCGTTTCAAAGTCCTAACAATTTCTGCTCTCTACCCTCCCCTCTTGAGGTTTTTTTTTTTGAAGTGCCTCATTCTTTTCCTTACATTTACCTTCAGGACTCTCATTCTTTAAGCAGTTGTATTGTCAATGTGAAGTTGGCTGGGTGGAATACTTTAGATTTCTGCGATATGACCATTGTACTAATATTCCTTCTTAAGGTGAACTTAGAGGAATTAGGGAGGAAGTTGGGGCCTACGTGTCAATAAGAACGCTGAGACCTTGGTCTACAGGAAGTCCTCAGAACAATATTGCAATTTCTTTTTACAATATGGCACCACACTGCACTCTTAACAAAAACGGCTTCATAATGAAGCAGGAAACTGTTCGTTAGTCTCTTGTATTATTTGAGCAGCAACCCCTTGGGATGAAAAATGAAGACATGTCACCACTTCAGCTTGGCTTCAAAAGTGAAAGTACCTGTGTTCACAACTGGTTTAGTTTCTTCGTTCATATCCACTATACTTCGGGTTAACCGATGGATACCTCATTCTGTTAAATACTATTATGACTATTAAAACCCTTCCCGTCTGACATATGCACACAGTGAGCTGTTGTTGGTTGCTAGGCCTAACCTGTGTGGTACAGGACCATCCAAGTAGTTTGTGCTTCAGTTTTGGTGAATGATAAACTTAAACGAATCGTATTTTATTAGTCTGTTATTTAGCACTGATTAGCAGACAAAAGCTAGCGGGAATTGGTAACTTAGCACTCCGTGTGGTCCAAATTTCATCATTTTCGGCTCCAAAAAACCAAACTCACCAAGGCTTCGCTAGTTTTGCAGAGTCCAAAACCAATAGGTGGCGTCAGTGGGGCGGCGTCCATATTTCATATCCAGTCTGCGGTATAGTCTATATTTGGCTGAACGGTCCTGTCAAAGGTCTTTTACAGTGTCTGCAAAAATTCAGTACTGACTTGTGGAAATACTGCAGGTTAGAACATTTTAGATCTGATGTTGAATTTGGATGAAAGGCCAAGACATCAGCACGAGGGAACAGTTTGTTTTACGGGCGTAACCTCGGTTCTCGGGGCCTTCTTTTGTTATAATTCTCCTTTTTTACAACACGTTTTGCTCATCTGGTTCATTGGCCGGTACTCCTATATGTCAGGTACAGACATTTTAATTAGGGCAGCGTCTTGGGTGGTTCTCGGGTGATGGATTGGTGCGGCTGAAAATACAGTTATAAATCATCTGGCCTTTGACAGACAAACTGCTGGCAACCCTCGCGCTTGCTGGCACCGGCAAAGCGGCAGTGATTGTCAGCAAGGTTGGCTCGAGTCTTATTAACGTTGTTAGCCTCGATGGCTTTTGTTTGAAGCCTTCATTAACACCAGTGAGGATGTCGGCCCAGATGTCGCTCCCAGACTTTTTCACTTTTGCATCTTAAAGGATGCTACAGCTAATATAGGACCTTTTTCCCCCTGCCAGGTCAAGGTCAAGATGTGTTTCGAGTGTATGTCATCAATCATGGTGATCAGTTTCGGTGGCCGTGTGTCCCTCATCCATCACGCTGATGTGTTTCGCTGGCCGTGTGGCTCTGCGTCACTGTCAGGGCTGGAGGTAATTAATAACCCGGAGTGACAGAATTAATGAGTTAACCTGCTCCACTCTCCTGCTGTTCCAGTGACAGACGCTAACGGTCAGCAGCTAGTTAGCCCCTTAATATGCCACTGGCTCAGGTGTGTCGATATGGAGGCTATTTTGTTCTATACATTCATGTTCGTGTGGGGAATATACGTTCAGCTTGTGAGCGTATATTCCGTAGCTGGGGGCCTAAAGAAAAACATTATTGGAATCGTAATCTTTTTTAGCAGGAGTCTCACCTGAGCAACTTGCCTTCCACAGAGAGGATAAAAAAAAGAGATGGAAAACACACAAAGGCAGGGGGATAAGGCAGAAAGGCAGTCTGAATAGAGATCGTTGGCTCCTCAAGGTGCAGGAGAAGGCGAGACTCTCCTTGCCCTCAGGTCCTGAAAGCTGATCGCTTGGTTTTTTGAAAGAGCGGCTTTGTGAGGATGCCTCCGACCGCTCCTCTGAAGAGCGCTCACTGTCTGTTATGACTAAAAAAGAGTGACCGAGTTTTCATCACCCATAGAAGATAAAGCACGGCTTTGAAAGCGGGGGGGAAAGGCAGTAGTTTGAACTTAATTCTCCCTTTTTTTGATTACAAGAGAGGCAATTGTTCTGCCTGGGCAGGCCTGGTTATTGTGCGCCGTGCGCTGGGTGTTACATTCCCGGGGTTTTCGGATGCTTATTGTAGTGCAAGTTCGCTCTCATGCTTTCATTCCCTAGTGTATTGGTTACTTTGTTGTGTAGGCTGCAGAATAGCTTGCCTATCAGGCTTAGCATGCGGGTCACTCAAGGTGGGCTGCAGTAGGTGGGTGTGTGGGTAGATGTGGATTTATTTGGCGGCATCTATTGCTGTTCAAAGCCTGGTGTGTGGGTTGCTGCCACTCGGAGGAAAACTTAGCTGGGTTTTTTTGTAGTTGGCTCGCCTGTGGGTAGCTATCATTGTATCGTTAGCTTTTTCTGTGCTCCTATTTTTTACAGATGGACGCATCGATGGTCCCATCCCCCCCCTCCATTAAACTAAATCAGCCAGCAGAGTCCCCGACTGCACAGACAAAACTACTCATTAACTCTTGCAACTCACTCCAGTCTCCTTTTCTCCAGACATGCTTTAGCTCAGAGACAACAGGGATGGGGCAGGGGAAAGAGTGACAAAAGGGGAAAAAAGACTAAAGCTAGAGAGGAGGATTGAATGAGTGAAAGAGCTGCTGGGGTAGAAAAGGGGAAGAATGTGATGTCCCCGGTCTATGAGGGATTCCATTTTTTGCCTTTCTAGAATAGAACAGTAAGTCACCAGTCTCTTTGTTTGTCTTTGATCTCTCAGCTCAGGGATTTGGCACCTGACAAACCCCTCTCTGTCTCTGAAAGGAGGCTTGCTGAGAGAAAGCCTCCGAGAGCGGGAGACAGAGAAAGTTAAAAAAAAAAATAAGGAAAAAAAGAGTTAGAGAGCATCGGGAGCGAAAAAAGAGACATAAAAAAGATGGTGTGGGGGGAAAAAATTGGGTTAGACTTTTTAGGCCTGCATGAGAGGATATGTCGAGGGCGTCTCAGCTCAGATCCCATTAAAACTCAATACACATGTGTTCCAGTGCGCCTCTATTTGCGTCTGTATAGGTTTGCCACGGCTGGTCCGGACAGTGATAAATCCAGCAAGTCTTAAGGGAGATTCCTCTCCGAAGCCACGGTCTCTTGGACCACCCACTATTGTGGTCTCTTTCCTCACACACACACACACACACACACACACGAAGGCTCCTAATAGGAAGCAAATTCCCCCAGCTTTACTTGGATATCAACCTCTCTTTTCTTCCAGTCATTCCCTCTGCAGGGCAGTCGCTGCTATAAACAAGCCCTGATATGTTGACATCACAATTTCAAACACAAGTTCTGAAATCCTGAGTTTCAAACCACAGATGAAGATGCCAGAGCCTGTCTATGGCAAAACGGGGGGATTTGGAGTTCTGCAAAGAATTCTGGGACAGCCTGTGAGGGTCAGCTTGGGACAGCTTAATAATTGACGGGCGAAAAAAAACCAAAAACCTCATCAACCGTGCACAGTTTGAGGTAGGCTGCTCTTAGACTGTCTTTAGACTTTTAAGAGGCTCAGACCCAAAGGCTGTGAAGCATGGGACTCAATTAACTCTCCCACCAGCTTTTAGCATTCGGGGGTTGGGTGGGGGACACCATCTCAAACAGCTGCTTGACCCCGCTCTCAGCTCCTGACACTTTCCTGGTCAGCGCACATGTACAAACCCTGACTTTGTGTTTTGTCACCTGAAGCGGTCACAACCTGTCGAACAAAACCCACAAACCCCAGTGTCCTGCTGTTTCTAATGATGACACCGGGTGCTGAAAGATTCCTTTAGAGACAGAGAGATAAGACAAAGCACCCCCCTACTAATCTCTTCACTTTTTTTTTTTTTTTGCTACTGTGAAGAAAAAGAAATGGAGGCTTCACGCACCCCTGCGGGCTACAGTCAATGAGGCCCTTAGCTCAGTGCTAGCGAGCAAAGTGACAGGGATTTAGAGCTGATTGAGAGAATGGGACTGGGCAAAGAATGGCTCAGCAGGTAGCAGCTAGCCTTGGCTCTGTTAACGCCACTCTATGCTAATCCAGCAGCTAGGGAAGAGAGTCTGCAGGCTAAATAGCCTGACTTTATTGCGCCTCCAAGACAGGGATTTCCCAGTATTTTAGAGGGTTTGTGGATTTCCTCTGCTGTTTGTGTGTGCGAGCGTGTCGGCCGAGTGGCGGAATATGTGTTTTCGTTGGAAGACCCGGCTTCCCTCTTGGTGCGGTGAACGTGGACAGGCTCTGATTTGATTTCTGGTGTGGGGAACTTATGCAAAAGTTTGTTTATGTGACTATATGCAGGTTTCCTTGATGTATTTATGACTGTGGTGTTGAAATCTATATGCCTTTCAAAATGTGCTTTGAGATCTGGGTTGTGCGTGAGCTTTTGAAGACAAGGGGAGATTGCTTTACCCCTGCAGACTGTGAGTGTGTAATTATCTGACTTATATTGGGTATGAGTTTACCCATCTGTCTTCATCGGGGTTCTTTTTTTTAACACCATAACAATATAGACAGACACTCAAGTATTTCATTCTAACAAAACCCAAACCACAGCCCTCTGGCCTCCATACCATTTGTTGACCCACTGCCAAGCACACGGCTGCCTCACTGACTGACAGGTTATTCGGTCCAATCGGTGTTGCGACTGTCTGCGCCGCACCTCTGGGAGAATCGTTCTATTGTCCTCGTCTTTCTGGTTCAGCGCTCAGGGGCTGAAACGTAACCCTGTTAGGTTTCTCCGACCATTACAGAAATGGATAGAGGAAGGAGAAACTCCTTGAAAGACGAGCCCTCCAATCAAACTGTCACTCAAAGGAAATGCGAGCAATGTCGCCAAAAGTAGGAAAAGTGTCACTTAGGTTACCATTTCAGGCTGTGAGGTGTGTGTGTCTGTGTGTGTGTCTGTGTTAGGCCCGGGCTCACAGCCTTGTGAGAGTGACAGAGCTCCCGGTGTGCCAAGTGTGGTGGCATTTGTTTGTTAAATGGTCTGAAATGCCATCGGCTCTGGTTTCATTGCAGCTCCACGTCTTGCCAGCAGAGCATAGTCTAAATTTGTGAGAGAGACAAGGGGTAGTTATTTGATCTTGTCCTTTTTTTTTTGGTCAGAGGAAATAGCACCCTTTCCTCCAGTTCTGTTTTTTCTGGTAATGGAACGCAGGCTTGTGAGAAAGGTGAAAAGGGAGAAAGCGCTGAAGTAGAAAAATGAAGACAAAGAGAGTGGGGGGGGATTGGTGAAAGGGGCAGGGGCCTCTCGGCAACATGTTGTTCTCTGTTGCTAATTGGGGGGAATTGGTCAAGCTCACAGCGCTCTGTTCTTCTCTTCAGTGGGATAAAATACAGGTAAATTTCAAGTTCAGTGAGTAGGTAATAATCCTTATTACTGAAACTTGTGTTGAGGAACCCACTGGCGAGTCTACTGATTTAGCCTTTGGGAACAAGAGGCGATTTTTATGGGCTTTAAATGGATCCAAGTGATATCTAATAGTCCAGTCATCGTTTATGAATATACAGATAAACCTGACATAACTTTATAAAAGCTACACAGAGAGATGTTGCTGATGTTTTCAAGATTGCATTTCGGCAAATTCAATTCCTTTTTGGCACACACACTAAAAAAAGATTCTTCAGCCGCAATAAATGTGATGCAATAATTTTGAGTAAATTCCAACCGAAATATCTAAAATCAAATAATTAATCACTAAGGAAGATGTGCTTGGTGTAAACAAAATGTATACAAATCAAGTACATTTCATTTGACTAGATTCCATTAGATTTTACAGTTAAAATTTTACATTGTACTTATGTAACAAAATTACATGGAAAAGTGGCACGTAATTAAATTAGTTAAAGTCAGCATTTCGGGCAGATCTTTTTTTTGTTGTTGAGTGCAGACTGTTTACTTGCATGCATCCAAAGCCTTTTCAAGTGTGATCAAAAACTACAAAGTAGCTACACAACCAGAAACCCTCCAGTTCTAAAAATCGTGACCACTGCCTTCAGATTCTCCACATTTGTTTCCAGTTTGCAGAGAGTACAAACCCCAGGCGACTGCATATATTAACTGTGGGTGTTTCTGCTGTGTTCACCCTCTTTGGTTTGGACTAAAATATCTCAGTAACTATTGGATGTCTTGCCATAGCATTTGCTGCAATGTATTTGGTCCATTGCAGTCCATACATAGGGTAAAGATTTTGTGGACTGTTGTAATAACTTTGGTGTTTCGCTGACTTTTAATCTTAATCTATGTAATCAGATCTAAATTTTTGTTCCATACTTTGATTTATGAGCAAAAACCCTCCAATGACATTCCAATGAGTTTTAGCTGCAATTTCTGTGTGCAAGGACAGAAGCATACAGCTAAAACCACCACTAATTTATTAGTGGGCTGCTGTGGAGCCACAGCCTTCCAGCGTCTTCCAGAACTTTCCCCTCTAGTATAAAAGCATTTGAGTCATAAACATGTATTTCATATAGTCCAGATTTGCAACCCTAACCCGACTTCCTCTCTGTGTTTTTGCTGTCTTCCAGCTTGTAAGATTGGTTACTACCGTGCTCTGGCCACCGATGGCGCCTGTTCCAAATGTCCTCTTCACAGTTACTCTGTCAGAGAAGGCTCCACCTCCTGTGCCTGCGACAAGGGATACTTCCGCTCCGAAACGGACCCGGCATCCATGCCCTGCACCCGTAAGTACACCCACATGTAGCATAACGATACACAGCACACAGTTATGTTACCAGTAGGCCGTGACAGGCTGTGGTTTGCAGTGATTTTCTAAACAGCCAAAGATAGCTCTAACCGAACGCTGTTTTGGAAAGGAACCCCGACACACACACTGAGAGCGACCGCCTCCACCGAAACACGGGCATTGATTCTGGCTGTCGCTCGCTAAGACATGCATTGCCAGGCCCTCACACCCACACACACATGTACACGTACACGTATACACACACTGACAGATAATCATCCTGTGCAAACATAAAGAAGGCGTCTGCTGGTTTAATAGGCGTCTTTTGATCTCAGGTGGTACTTAGTCATCGGTCACAGTGACATAGAACTAATGAGGGTAAAAACCGCTGCATCCCAGATTCAGTCTTCCAGACAGTGAACAGGAAGGAACTGTTTGGGGGAGGTGATGAAAAAGGAAAACAAGGGCAGACGTATGCAAAATAAAGCAATGGGGACCAGGGGGATAAAGGGAAGAAAGCTAGAAGACAGCAATGAATCAAGCTAGAGGAAGGTGGTCAGTGGTAAATTCATCAGTGTGTGTCTTCACTTTCCTCCTTCTGGTTATATGAGTGAACTCAAAGTGAATCTGGTCCTTCCAAGCCTACCCCACTGACTCACCACGTCTGTGATAACAAATATTGCCAACAATCCTCCTGCCTAATGATACCTCTTGCCTTTTTTTAGACCTCGTTCCCTCTCTGAGTCACGGAACTGGGAGTTCATAGTGGCAGAAATGCACACAAACAGAGATAGAACAGGAAAAGCTACATAACACCCGAATCCCTGCACTCCAAACTTACGGGGAAATAACAAGATTGATACGTTCGTTTGAGAGACGTTTGTGTTATGATTGAGTAATTTTAGTGTCATGAAGTAATTTTAACAACGAAAACATCTGTTAAGGTGCTTAGCTCATAGTTGGCTCGCCTTTCTGTCAAGTTCCTGAGGAGTCATCACTCAGCAAATCAGCTCACTGAATCAGAGTGGATGAAGTACTCCCCCACCCCCAAACTAATTATTTCCCTCTAGCATAGTATCTATAGAGAATCCAAAGCAATACTCCACTGTGAGCAATTTGTAAAATTGGAAATGTTCGACTTTGCTGCAAAGTGCTACGGAGTTTACACGCATTTTCCAACTGTCATTAAACATGAAAGCAGGAAAGTATTTACTCAGAGCAGCGAGTACAAAAGCTTTTATGCAGTGGCTGGATGTGTCACATAAAGTGGCAATAGAAAAGAGTGAAATGGGTATTTTATTTGAAGGACAGACAACAATGTAGAGCTTTAACAGAAAACTCCATTAAAGGGGACCTATTATGCCTTTCCCCTTTTTCTGAAGTACACATACTGTTATAATGGTGGATGCTCATTAAACATGACCGAGGTTTCAAATAATCGGCTCGCCGTGTAAACACATAAATCCCTTGAGCCAAACCTCAGGCTTCAGACTGTTCCAAAAGGGTCAGTTTCTACTCTGGGCTCTGTATGATGTCACTCAGAGCAGATATCCCTAATATGGTCTTTACAAGAGATACAGCTCTGGCTGTTAGCACAGAAGCTCCGCCCGCCTGCCATGCTAATTTTTGATTCTGAGAAGCAGCCAATCAGAAGAAAGACGTCTTAATGCTAGCACTTTTTAAATACACACATTAAGGATAAGTGTGCAAATTCTGACATGCAGTACACACATATAGACTTACAAGCATGTGCAACAGCTTGTTTCAAACAGAGAATGAAGTGCACCAAAGTATAAGAGAAATGACAGTTATTTTGAACTGTGAATGATACAAGGCTGTTCTAGTAAAGTCTAAATGTCTACTGGACATGTAAAATTTGTACAAATATTTCATGCATTAAAAATATTTTTCGGACTCATCTACTGTTAGTAAAGTCATCCACGACCACAAAATTCTGCTGGACGAATTTGCGGCATTTATTTTTTCAGATCAAGCTCGATTTTTCTGTTTTTTCTCCCCTTCCTTTTCTTGAGCAGAAACATCAGGACCAGCTTGTCGTTGCATAACTTTGAATTATTTTTTTCAGTGAGGATAAATTACTTGCAAAAACATAAGGCCTACATTGTCTATATACGTTACATGAGAGATAGGCATAAAAAATTCGGAATTTCGTTTCATTTTTTTGGCAATGAGCTTGATGCAGGAAGGCCTTGAGAATTTTTTATTTTTTTTTAAAATCTTATGCTGTAAGCTGTTTTAGGCTGTTTAAGACCTTGATGTTCTAGCAGGAATTCTGCCTGTATGTTTTTCATTCTGCAGGAGGACATGTAGTGTTTTCAGCAAACAAGCTCCACCTGGGCGTTCAGCTTCCTGTAATAGAAATTAAAGTTGAAAACAAGAAGAAGAAAAACAAGCGCAGTGCTGCTGATTATGAATTACTGAAAAAAACAAGAGGGTTCAAAAACAAAGAATCTGTGCTGCAAAACATATTTTGGGAAAAAAAAAAAAAAGGATTCCCTGCTGTTTATTCTTTAATACACTTACAACTGATTTGAATTCTTTTTCAATTGCAGTACTAAATATTGATAAATCCCCAAGTATTCATAAATGGAAATAACTGACTGCTAATCCACCCTCCCATCGCCTCACTGTTCAGCAACATCTCATATAAACTGCATTACTAGCCGTCTTCTAATGGACGAGCAGGGAGGTCATCCCCATTGTCTCGTTAGTCAGTACGGCATTTCACAGCGGCTGCTGCAAGCAACAGCTGTCGAAGCTCATTACTCGACTGATTTTATAGGACCCTGCTTTGTCATTCCAGCTACATTCCTAACTTGGCGGTTAGGAACTGAACATTAGCCCGACTCTCTCAGCGACCTTTGCCCTGCCTCGTCAGCCGGTCAACATTTGATCTTTGAACTCTCACCCCGTCTGTCGACTGCTGTTTTCCTTCCCTGTACATTTTTTTTTTGTTTTTTGCACAGCTCACCCACATGTTAGAGCTCTGTAATTACAGCTGTCACTCATACATCCCTACTCATCCACATTTTGTTTTCACTCTCTCCCTCTCTCTGTTTCTCTAAAAACCCACTCAGAGTCACGAACAGAGCAGATGAAGAAAAAAAAAAGCCTCTTAAATTCATTTCCCAGTTTGCTTTGCTGAAGGTCAGGCTGGGAACGAGCCAGCATCTCTGGTAATTGGGGAGCATGTCTGTGTGTGTGTGTGTATGTGTGTGTGTGTGTGCGCGTATGGGTTATTGAAAACACTTTTCCTCTCTCTTAGTTTGCAGTCTAGCAAAGCAACATTATGATTAAAACTGGATGTTGTAGTTTCATCACTTGCACGGCTCCAGCTGTATTCTAGCTCTCAGTGCCTGCACCTTTTTCATTAGGCTGTTCTTTTGGCCAGCCATTAATGCTAGTTGCATGTGATTGTAAATGTTGGTTACTAGTCAGAGAGTTTACCATCTTGTCATCTGAGGAGATTTTATTTGCTGCAACAATTTTTTCAAAGTTTGTGATACAGGTTTTAGCTGTGCTTACTTTTTTTTTTACATTTTTATTTTTACAGAGATTTTTATGTTCTCAGCAGGGGTGGAACCAAGGTTTTGCCAGTGGGGGGGCACTGGCCACCACTATGTCCACCCTAATGGTGAATATTTTAACACAGTAATGCCAAGTTTATCATGTTTGATACATGAGTTTTTTGAGCTTTTGAGACCTCTATATCATTAGTGAGATTTTTGGGGGAGCAATAAAACCTAAATTAATTGCACAAAAATGCCAGATGTTGGCAAAAGTGATACAAATTAAAACTGATATATGCAAATTGATTTATTTAATATCTTTTTTTTCTCAGAAAAACGACTCCAGCTTCAAACAAGTAGAATTTTCTGGCAATTATTTCATGCTTCGAGCTTTACAGCCTTAAAAAAGAATAATTATTTAAAGACATTATATTATATAATAATATATAGAGATATGTAGCACTCATGCCTTCATAAGTAAATGATAGAAGAGATCAAAGTGACTAAAAAATTGGATATTTGCACCTCAGTTTCAGTACCACCCCAGTCTATGCAGTGGTGTCTAATAGTCTCAGCCTTGCCACCCCTATAGAAATGATCTTGCTCTGCAACTGGAGCACTGAGATCCATACACTCCTACACTTCATTATTTTTTTTAATAAAGTAATCAGGTAGAAAATATCACCGAACACAATTTAGTGTACAATATTAAGACTAGGTAAAATACCCATGTGTGTGAGGAATAAATACACCCACACACAAAGCAGTAATGAGGACCAGCGACAGACACCCGTGGGAGCTGCTTGCTCTGCTTGTGTTCAGGTTATAAGGAGGGGTTGTTCTCCATTTTGGGGTTTCTGTTGGCCCTTGATGTGTTTTTCAGATTTTTTCCCAGTTTTCTTAGCGGTGGTTTTGTGGAGGAAGAAGGAGGGACGGAGTAAGGAACGAACGCAGACTGTGGAGGACTCAAGGGGGGCATTGAATGAATCCCAGCCGGATGGTAATAGCGGGGTCGTTGCTCTGGCCAATTTAGCCCGGCTCTCTAACTCGGTCCTGCGCTACACTAGCCTAACAATTACTGATAGAAAGAGACAGAGATAGGGGTGGAGAGGGTGGGAGCTTGCTGCAGGGAAATATGGAGAATGGGAGTGGAGTAAAAATGAGAAAGACAGATTAAGGTGGGGAGGGAGGGAGTATGGAAGTGAAGGAGCGGCAGGAAATAAAGAAGTAATGCTCTGAGCAAATTGCTAGGCCATAAACGAACAGAAAAGGAGGGAAAAGAAATCACCAACTTTCTTTAGGAGAAACTTTCCAAGTGTCCCTCTAGATTCCTCCCGTAAGGAGTGTGAATTTTGAGGCCATGTTGAGCTAACGTTGTATGAAGGTTGTGCGAGCGTTGAGCTCCCGTCTCCCCCTGCCGTTCTTTCTCCCAGGATTAATTACCGGGTGTCAGTCACAGCCGACGGCTCTCCCACGCTCCCTTTTTCCCAACGGTGCCTTCTGGGAGAGCGACAGGTACAGGCAAATGTAGTTTGCGTGTGTGTGTGTGTGTGTGTGTGTGTGTAGAATGCAGGGAAGAATACTGACATGGTGTTTAGGATTTAGATTTTATACAGCCATAAAGCTACATAGTGCAGTTATTA
>VUQG01004704.1:11069-29256 GCA_015106755.1 Etia nguti
GGGGGTGTTTTTTGTTTTTTTTTTTTTTTCATGAAAATGGAAAAAAAAAAAAAAAAAAAACCTCTGTTAGTTCTCAAAATACCTTGGGAGGAGAGCAAAACAGTAAGTGATGAACCTGAAGAGCTTCACACAAAAGGGCTGTCCGATCTGAATATGTCTGAGTAGCTCTTGCCATTCATGTGCTCAGTGTGACTCTCGATGCTGTAGCATCGGTGGACTTCGGTCAGCGATGACGCCACGTAGGAGGCCGAGCGGAAGATGTCAGCGTTGGCGAAAGTACCGGCAAACTGCATCCGCTGTTGATTCCAGTGTCTCCGGAGAATGCTCTGAACCTGCAAGAGGAAGAACAGAGACGATGAGAGAAAAATCCGTGGCGGTGTTTGGACTTATCTGCAGGGGCGGTCCTAGCCTGTTTGGTGCCCTGGGCGAACACTCCCTTTGTGCTCTATTTGGAAGCAGCCCGCCCCCCTCCCCTTTCGACAGGTTGTGTTTGGGACTTTGGGACAAGCAGGCGCACAGAGGGACCTCGTGCTCACTTTTCGCATACATGTTTGTGATAGAATTTAGAAAACACATCGGTGCAAATTATGTCGACATCATAATGTCAGGTATTGTTTTGTTTGTTGGTTTGTTTTTATTTTGTTTTATTTTGCGAGCTGGTAATTGGATGCCGCTCCAGCCAGCCAGAGAATCCCCCACAGCTAGATCCTTCTCCTCCCTGCCCGGCAAGCAGCAAGCAGCAGACACAGCTCGCAAATGGAGGGCGCCCTTGCTCCCTGCAAATGGGCAATAGAAAACCAATCGGTGCCCATGCAATCCCCAAAATGCGCTGGCATGATGTCGGGGCAGCATGGGTGGGAGCAACTTTTTTTGCTCAAGCACATGATGCCGCCCTCACCACGATGCCGCCCTGGGCAACAGTCCATGTCGCCCATATCAAAAACCACCACTGCTTAGCTGGCTAGTAACACTTTTTTGGTGGTGGTGGTGGGTTTTTTCCCCCACATTCATACAGTCGTGGTCTGAAGTTCACTTCCACTCATCATGGGCATGACTGTCATGGTATTGATGTGCTTTTAATGATTTCTTTGAACTGTAGAATGATTGCACAGCACACATATTTAATAACTTAAAAAAAACAAGAACGGGATAGACAAATTTGAATTTATTTTTGGAATTTCAAGAACTAGAAACTACTGAAGCATCAACATCACTGTCCACAGTAAAGCCTGTTTTACATCACCATGGGAGGAGCTGGCCAAGAAAGAAGCCCCTGTTCCAAAATCGACACCTTCAAGCTTGACTGAAATTTGCAGCTGCTCACATGGACAAGCAAAAAAGCTTCATGGACAGACATTGAGCTGTTTGGCCGCGGTGACAAGAGGTATGTTTGGAGGAGTAAATGTGAGGCTTTCAAACCTAAGAACACTATACCAGCTGTCAAGCATGGTGGTGGTAGCATCACGCTCTTGGGCTGTTTTGTTGCCAGTGTTGCACAAAATGGTTGGAATAATGAACGAGGAGGACTACCTCCAAATTAATCAACTTCACCTGAAATCAAAAGCTAGACAGTTGAAACTTGGACACAGTTGGGTGTTCCAACAGGACAATGATACCAAACACACATCAAAACTGGTTTTGGAATAACTAAAGCAGGCTAACATCAAGTTTCTGGAATGAGTCAGAATGTACATTTTAACACTGTGTGGTCAGAGAAAACTGTCCAACCAAATCTTTTTTTTTAAAGTCATTAAATATGTATACTGTACAGTCACAAAGACTTCAAAGAAATCCTCAACCGCAATGTTCATGCCCAATATTAGTCAATGTAATTGTTTGAGCATAGCTGCACATTTTAACTCCAATCACCCAATTCATTATAACATGAGAACCTTTCGTTTAATTTTTGCAATTTTGACTCTGTACGACAACAGTGGTTCTTAAATCAAACAATCAAGATGTGATTAAAGTGCAGACTTTCAACTTTAATTCAAGGGGTTTTACAAACATTTCTACATTAACTGTTGAGGAATTACAACAATTTTTATACACAGTCCCCAATTTTCATTTAAATTGAACAAACTAAGGTAATTTCACATGTCAAAGAATTGTTTAAAGACTTGGATGCAATCAAATCTGTAATTCATTGACCTCACTAAATACCGCATTTCATCCCTCAATATGTTTTGCTTGGCTTTAGGTCAGCTAACTTATCATCTGAGTAATATCCCATTTCTTGGAGACTATAGCTCTGTACACTTAAAGATTCCTCCTGCTACTTTTATCAGCAGTCACATCATCAATAAACTAGTCTCACTGATGATGGTGTCCTTCAGAGCAGAATTTTCTTTGACCTCTTAGTGGGAATTCCAGGGAAAATCTACTACAAGCAACTGGAATCTGCCCCATAACTTTTATCTGCTTAACTTGCCATGTAGTAAGTTTGAAGTTACAGAAAAACAGCAATTAATTTTTTTTCAATGGAAGAATCAGCAACCGTTCATTTATTAATTTGCTCAATTACTCACCTCCCCGTTGAAGAAGCAAAATATTGTAGAAACCAAGAGACCCTGAATGAAAAAAAGAAAGCTTATTATGTAAAATATGTGCTGTTATTACCATTATTCTGCATTTTTCGCCGACGCATGGACTGACCTGGTAGTGCATCAGGATGTCCATGATGTAGTGATAGATCTCAGAGTGGCCATCAGGTTTATATGGGAGCAGGACAAACTGGATACCGAGAAGAGGGATGAGAATGAGGGTGGCTCTCACGGCCCTCATGTAGAGGCTGGATTCGGCCTGGTGTGTCACTCGCAGC
The DNA here is from genome assembly GCA_015106755.1 of Etia nguti. Taxonomy (NCBI): domain Eukaryota; kingdom Metazoa; phylum Chordata; class Actinopteri; order Cichliformes; family Cichlidae; genus Etia; species Etia nguti. The sequence goes on from VUQG01004704.1 coordinate 13,891, forward strand.
TTGGTGATGAGAACCCGAACGATGTTCAGCAGGAAGAAAAGGTTCACCTGTAGTCAAAGTAGACACACACAACTTTTTATCGAAATATCAGATGCAGATTGAAAGGACAGGAGAGTGCTCATCAAGTCTAAGCGAGTCAACACCGAAAGAAAACCTGTATAAGACTTTCAGAAAGCCTGCTCAAGAAGCAAAATACATAGCACAAAAAATACAAGCAAAATAGGTGGTTCTGGAGTTTTATAAAGTACTGTATATAGTGAAGTACACCATCTTAATTACTAATGACAGCTTCCACAAGTTTACCTCTTTAACAGATAGATGTGTTTTGTTTTTTTGTAAATTTGTTTCGACCCCTGCCTTCTTTAACATACCTTTGCCTCCAAGTCCATACTTTCTTCTGATTACAGCTTGAACTATTTTTTGCATCCTACATCATCAGTGCAGTGTTTACATCAAATAAACTGAAAATTTTCAAGGTTTGTTGGTACATAATTTACTTTAGGATATAAAGTGGTATTGTTTGCTTTCAATGCAGTTAGTACGGAAGTACTGGGAAGTAATGAACTGGTTCTTGTGAAGTGCTTTTCTGCTCCACCTAAGTACTCAAAGACTGAAAATATCTCATTCACCTATTTACCTATTCATATGTTCCGTTCTATATAACATTAACACTCACAAACAACTAGCATCTTGCCCAAGGATATTTGGATAGCCAGGAATCAAGCCCCTAACCCTTCAATTAGTAAGTGATCTACTCTACCCTCTAAGCTACAGCCACCCCCAAGTACCCAGGTTATTTCTGCATGAGACAGATTCAACAAGGTGCTGGAAACATTCCTCAGAGATTTTGCTCCATGTTGCCATGACGGTATGACACAGTTGCTTCAGATTTATCAGCTGCACATCCCAAAGATGCTCTGTTGGATTGAGGTCTGGTGACTGGGGAGGCCATTAGAGTACAGTGAACTTATTGTCATGTTCAAGAAACCATACTGAGATGATCTGAGATTTTTTATCCTGCAGTCATCAGAAAATGTGTGCACTGTGGTCATAAAGGGATGGACATGGTCAGCGACAATACTCATTTGGTGCTTAGGGGCCCAAATGTGCCAAGAAAATATCTTGAATATCATTACACCACCATCAGCAGCCTGACACATTGATGTAAGGTGATCCTATAAGGATGGATCCATGTTTTCATGTTATTTCCACAAAATTCTGAATTGTGAATAGTAGACTCAGTTTCCTGTTCTTAACTGACAGGATAGACACCTGGTGTGGTCTTCTGCTGCTATTAAGATGCTCTCCTGCGTACGTTGGTTGTAACGAGTAGTTATTAGACTTATTTTCCCCTTCCTATCGGTTCGAAGCAGTCTGACTATTCTTCTCTGACCTTTGACATTAACAAAGCATTTTCACCCAGAGAACTGCCACTAACTGGACATTTTCTCTTTTTCAGACCATCATGGTTGTGTGGGAAAATCCCAGCAGATCAGCAGCTTCTGAAATACTCAGATAAGCCCGAATGGCACCAACAAAAACGTGGCATTCAAAGTCACTTAAATCACCTTTCTTCCCAATTTTGCTGCTCAGTTTGAACTTCAGCAGGTTGTCTTCATCATGCCTACATGCCTAAATCCACTGAGTTTTAAAAAGGTCAGGAAAATGAACTCTGTCCACATAACAGAACTTCTTGTGATCTTTCTCCATTGTGTGTTGATATGCAAAAGTAAATCTGGATTCAGAGTTTAGTACTCACCACCAATGCAGCACAGATGGGTCCATGGATAATGTAAAGCAAGGAAGTATTTATGTTGCACCTGTGAGGGAACAGATCAGATCGTTATATCCAGACGGGAACATGTGATATCTGTTGAAACGATGTGTGGATCCAAAGACTCACTTGTCACTGTAGTAAAAGTTACGCGCTATTGAGTATATCACTGCCGGCATGATTGGAAAGCCTGTGAAATCAATAATGTTGTGTGACATTTGTGTTTGATAGCCAGAAAGTATGCATGCATAAATATTCACATGTGTTTAACTTACCCCAACCCAGGAGATAATACCAAAGGAGATGCTGTTCTTCTGCAAACACAGCCACAACTATCAGAGTATGCAGGTAGATGCCCTCACAAAGCATCCAGAAGTAGTTACAGCTCATCAGGTACATATGGATAAACTCCATCAGTGTGCAGCTTATCTGAAGGAAAACAAAATCAAATGTGTTTTTACATCACTTAAACAAATAAGGCCTGGGTTGCTATCCAATATAAAAGGCAGAAAAGCAGGTCACTCACAGAGTCAGCATATTTGTGTCCTTGCTTCGCTAATGTTGTGAGCACAATAACGGTCGCAATCGAGTTAAGCATGAAGGAGAGAAAGAGGTTTTTGTGGAGAGTTATCCTTTGGCAGCTCAGACTCCTGATGGTTGTTAGAAAAGAAGACACATTAGATTTTTACTTTTGAATCACAGATTTGTCCATAAAGTCCCAACAAGCACCACTGAGACACCCACCCCATCTCCCCAGTCAAAACAGGTCAAGGCATGATGCCAAAAACCGTATCAGAAATGGACAGATGTTGACAGTGTTCATGCATAGAAATAAAATTCATGTTGTTGCAATAAGGAATGCATTATGTAATTATTATTATTATTACTTAGAGATTTCTTTCTAACAATTTCAGGCACTTGAAAATGTCAACATGATAGCCTTTAAACAGCTGTTAAGTGCTGAGAATCTGTAAGATCTGATTCACGTGCCTGAAAATCTAGTTTCTCCCGCATTGAAAGTACTAATAACTAACTTATAATCTCATCAACTAATTAGGTTTCTAAATGGCCATGACGAGATAGGAAAATTACATATATTTAAAGCTACAAAGAAGAAAAACAATCTACGGCAATTTAAATTGTGGAGATTTAAGGGACTAAAAAGCAGAATTTAGCAAATTATATGGGACGTGAAATTCTGGGATTGAAACTTTTTAGTAATTGACCTTTTCTTTAATTTAAGTCCTATGACTTTTCAACACATTTATGCAATTAACAGAAAGCTACAATGAAACTCGGTCTCATTTGTTGTATGTGACTAGTCTCCATTGCCTCCTTGCTTTCTGTTGTCAGCATTACAAGCCTCTGCTACTTATTACAAAGAAATTCAGAGAGAAAATGCAGAGAAGATGGGTACACTGTGGTCATAAAGGGATGGACATTGTCAGCAACAATACTCAGGTAGGCTGTGGTGTTTAAAAGATGCTCAGTTGGTACTAAGGGGCCCAAAGTATGGAAAGAAAATATCACAACACCATGACACCACCACAAGCCTGAACTGCTGATATTAGGCAGGATGGATCCATGCTTTTATGTTGTTTACATCATTCTGACCCCACCATCTTAATGTCACAGCAGGAATCAGAAAAACTCATCAGACCACGCAACATCTTTCTAATCTTCTATTGTCCAATTCTGGTGAATTGTAGCCTCAACCTCGTGTTCTTAGTTGACAGGAGTGGCTAAGAACTGCTGTTGTAAGTAATCTGCTTCAAGCCTGAGGTGCTCTTCTGCATACCTTGGTTATGACAAGTGGTTATTTGAGTTATTGTTGCTTTCTTATCAGCTTTAAGCCCTCAAGCCATTCTTCTCTCAAGACATCGTCACCCAGAGAACTGAAACAGACTCTTTTTTCCCCTGATCACTCTATGTAAACTCTAGAGACTACTGTGTGGCAAAAAGCTGAGCAGATCAGCAGTTTCTGAAATACTCAGTCCCGCCTGTCTGGCACCAACAACCATGTCACATTTAAGGTACTTAAATCAGCGATCCTCAGTTTTAACTTCAGCAGGCATGTCTACATGCCTAAATGGATTGAGTTGATGCCACGTGATTGGTCGCCAAGATATTTGCATTGCATTTCAGTTGTGTACCTAATAAAGTGGGTGTACAAAATCTTAACTAATCACAGCAAGGGCAATCCAAAAAATAAAATATAAAATAATATAATGTAAAATATAAACGTGAACAGTGCCAGACTTACTTAAAATGGAAAAAAATTCCCAGTGAAATAATCAAAGACAGCAGCGAAAGTCCATGACCGATCATAACCAAGTAGAAGTGAGTCATTGTTGCCTGCTGCAAAACACAATAAATACAGTTTTGCATTAATTATTGATACCCCGACTTCCATTGTGCTTTACTGATTTTATTGTACTTTGTTCACTCTTACCTCTCCGTGATGTGTGAAGTTGGCTTTGCAGTTTGTGTAGTTGGTCCACGTCCTGTTGCTCTCCGGATGCCGTGCCCACTCTCCAGTCTCTGTGCAAACTTTTTGAGCCATCACTGTGCAGATTTTAAAATAAATTGTCACTTTATTATGTCGATACTTTGGGACTGTTGAGTTTAAACAGAAGGTGGACACCAGAGTGCCATCAAGCTGAAGGAGGAATCCAGCTCGGTAACCCTGTGGGACTTCAGAAGCAGCTGACAGGTACCGACTGGCCAAGCAGGATGTACCCTAGGCAGCAGCTGAAGCTTTAATTCAAACTGCACTAAACTGCATCGATAAACTGTTTGATCAGTCAATCAATCAATGTTTATAGTGATTTTACAGCTCTCAGTTTAACAACCCTAATGGCATAAAGGAAAAATAATGTGAACACTGAAGGTTAATGATGTTATGTGAAATCACAGACGGCAAAGAAATTTACCGTGTGTATCAAAATCATCATAGTAGTCTGGACAGTTCTGCTCTTTGATGCCAGCTTTAGTTTCATCCCAGCACAGCCAGCCGTCCCACGTCATGTTGCACACCGGCTCCGCTAACAGAAACAAAAGACAGACCAGCGAAATCATGTTAAAGAAAAAAAGGCATGAAAGTTCAGTTCTGCTTTTCCTTCCATTTTAATCATTTTATAGTCATATTAACAGCTTTTAGTACTATAATACAAAACACACAATTCTTTAGGTACATATACAGATTATACTTGCAGCATTTACTGCATTTATGCAGAACTTTTACATGCCATTGACTATTTTATGGTGTGATACTGTGCATGTCTACCACTACTTACCAGGCGTTTTTGTTTTGTGCTGCAACTCTGTTATCCTCTGGAAACATCTGTACTGGGCCATGGCGATTTTGTACTGTCTCAACAGATCTCCGTGGTTCACTGAATGATTCGCTGGTTCCCTGTGAACGTCTTTAGCTGTTGCCTCCACCAGCATCTGGAAACACAAAATGATTTGCAAATGTCAAAAATGTGTAATTCAACCATTCGAGCCGGTGTTCCTCAACTCGCCTCCTCCTGTTTACCTCTCATATGGAGAACCCTTTCCATAAAGCACCTTTCATGCTGTACTCAAAGCAAAATAATTGACTTTTTATTTGTAATTTAGCCATCTACTCAACTGTTATCCCATACGTTTAGCTTGGAAGTTATACTCTTACAGTAAAAAGCTTCAGTTGCCAGACAGATTTTCTCGCATTGGACTCTATTTGGCTGTAAAACAAGTTCATATCATGACCCCTCCACCACTGTGCTGACAGCTGGTGTGAGGTGTTTGGCTTTGTGCATTATGGCCAATCATCGCCACTTTGGCCTCATCTGTTCAAAGGGCACTGTTCCAGAAGTTTTGAGGTTTGTTCCGATGCAGCTTTACAAGCCTAAGCCAAGCTGTTCTGTTCTGGTAATCCTTCCAAACAAGCCACACTTGGTCATTCTTTTTCTAATTTTAGTGTCTTGAACTTTAACAGTTAATGTGCTAACTGTGGCTCAGTTTGAGATAAATAAATACTGACACAATGTAAATTTGTCATGTTTTGAGGTTGTATTTACCTGCTGAGCACCAGAATATTTGTATTATGCCCTGAGAGGTGGAACCCTAGAACCAAAAGAGACTCTGTTTTCTTTTTACTGTGGCTGTGCTCTGACTTGATCTACTACAAGTTCTGTAACTTTAGGGAAGCAACAGTCAATCAAAAGAGCCAAACTTAGCCAATAAAACAAAGAGTTTATTGTGTTGTGACAGAGAGTTGTTTGTTAGAAACAAAGAGTTTGCAGGAATTTATGAAGTTTAGTTTAAATAGCTGAGATTATTTTCCAAATGCAAATTCAGCACCCTGTGATACCTCTGGGAACGTTTATCTGACAGTAAAAAAAGGAAAAAGCTCTAAAGATATATAAATTATTCCAGCAGGGCCAACTTATCATTTTCTTTACTAAAAACTCCTTAAAACATCAACTGATGGCCTGACGGTTAATGCTCAACCTATAAATATGTACCAGACTGTTGTCCCTGATATCAAAAGTAAAGGGAAACTGCACGTTTAAGTACCTTGTTGAGGGAACACAGGACCAGGAGTAGCACGGTGCAGCTCAGATCCATGTGCGCTCTGATCTTCATACGTTTCCTAAAGAAAAGTCACAAGAGTTGCAGCTGAGGAATTTCTCCAAAATATGCACACAACATATTACAGGTGCTGGTCGCATACAGATTAAAAGCACAGCCTTTGGACACGCGCCATTAGACTGGACGATATTTTTATGCTTTGTTGGATGTTATTTTTATTAGTGTTGGAGGAACAGGTAAAAATGTCACCACTATCCCAAATAGTTTTCTCCCAAGGGCCCGATAATAACAACACTTCCTGAGCTGTAGCAGCTGCTGGGCTGATCCAGCACACAATGTGCTGACAGGAGCTGGAAACAAACTCAACGTTCACGTGCTCTGTACTGCCAGGACCACCAAACAACACATTTAGCATTAAAATTTGGTATCTTCGTATTATTATTTTTACTATTAAATTTGTAATTTTGTCTTCTAATTATCTTTCAAAGCCAATATCAGGTCCCCCAATCTTTTGAAACTGAGAGTGAAATGCTTGTAGCTTCGTGTTTTTAACTTGTAATGAGCAGGCCTCTCCTTTTTTGAACGTTGAGGTTACAGATTTGACCTGTTGCTTCCTCCGTTCTCCCTTCCTTCCTGCATGCATGCTTATTAAGCACCGTGAGCAGGTTTAATCAAAGTTTAGCCAGAAGACATCAGCGTGTCAAATACCTGTACAGTTGGTGTGGCAGGAGCTCTTGAACCTAGTGTGTTTCGTACATTAAAACAAAATGTATCCTACAGTCAACGAGCAGCTCAGTTTTTCCTGACACATATAGTGCTGTGCGAAAGTCCTGAGGCACCCTTCATTTCTTTATATTTTCCTTCCAAGGAGCCAGAAATTTTTTTGGGAGGGGGGGGCAGTGGCTGCTTTTTCACCCATTTTCAGAAGACTGTTTTTTTTGTTACTTCACAATCATTCAAGCACAAAAAAGTCTCCTAACTCAAGGGATGAGCCAGTGTTGTGGCTACACACAACAGACAACTCAGCAAAGAATCAATTTTAAATCTTTTGGCACTTGGTTTTTAGCAGCCTGTCACAAAAACACATCATTTGTTCACATTTCTTTAGCTGAATCTATAAAAAAATTCCAAAAATAACACAGTTTGACATAACATTGCATTTTTGCAAGAACAAGGTGATTCTCAAAGAGCTGTTACTTCAAAATTTTAACATATCTCAGCATGATGTGCAGTGTGTCAGAGGAGATTGGACAAGTGGAGGACAAAAGAAGTGGCAAGTCTAAAAAAACTATTTACAGCAGATGAACAGGATCTGAAAGTCATTTCATTTCACATACAGTAACAGGGAAAAAATCCCAAAGTCTTGCATTGCAGTCAGTGGTGTTGGAGATCTTGTTAAAATTAACGAATTATGAACATAGAAAAGTCCCATCGTGCAAAACCATCTTGAAAGCATCTGATCGGCAGCAGCTTTATTTTGTAGTATGACAATGATCCCAAACACACTGCCAATGCAGTAAAATCATACTTGTATAGAAAAACACACAGTGGAACACTATCAGTCATGGATCGGCCTCCCCAGAGCCCGGACCTCAACATTATTGAAGTAGTGTGGGATCATGTTGACAGAGAACAGAACAAAAGACAGAGACATCCAAAGAAGAGCTTTGAATGCTCTGTTTTTGCCTTAAACACTGTAATGACACGTTTGTTACAATAAATCCCTGCACCCATTTTCCATTTTCCTGGAGAAATATAAAGGAACGGGAGTGGCTCATGACTTTTGCACAGGAGCTTAGCATAGAAGCCGCTAACGTCAAAGCAGCAGCAACTTAGAGATATTTTAATTTAGCTACAACAACAGCTTTTCTTATGTTTGCAAGAGTTTTTTTTTTTTGTTTTTTTTTTTACTTCACTGCAAACTGTGGTTGAACATGGATAAATGTGGATTAAAAAATTAATAATACAGTAAAAAATGAAATACTAAATGCAACAGTAAATAACTCAGGGGGACAGAAAGTTTAACAAATAGAGAAGCAAATGAAAACATAACTATTAAATTGATGTCACATAAATTAATGCCTATAGCTTTTTTCCTTACAGCTTAAGTAAAAGTAACTTTTATTATGGCAATTTCGATCCTCATTCAGGCCTTAAAGGACCAGAAAACTGTAGCCTAACAGAAAAGATTTGAAATCCTCTTAAATGTCTCTTGCAGATGCTAATAGATGAAGATTCAATTCACGTTTATATCTCCACTCAATAAATAACAGTGTTAAACCTGCTTTGGCAGGAAAAGTCTAACGTTGAGCTGGGTAGTCTAAAACCGAAGTCTGTGTCAGAGCCATGATGTATTACAGCAGGAAAAAAAAACGTCAAAATTTTGGTGACAATGGCGTTTCACAATAACTTTAAAACTGCTGATTGCATTAAAGCATTTGCACCACTGCATAAACTGACATTAATGAGTCTAACTTTCATATCTACAGTTTAATGCAGCACCAGAAAGTCTCTCTCGACATCCAACTCTGACTTTCTCCTCTCAGTATGCGACTGACATACAACCCGTCTATAATCCTGCAGCACAAATGTAATTAATTTCCACCTCCTCTGGCTGCTAATTCAGGAAATCTTTGTCACTTTAACAGATTAATATTTTATTGAACACACCCCAAAAAAGAGAAAACACTGCATGCAGAATGACTTCCTGCTGCCATGCAAAAAAGACATCCAATATCTATTTGTGCAGTCACTCCCTCGCTGTGTAATCCATATGTGTGAGATTGTGAGAAGTGTGAGATTTAAACACTTCTGCATGAGAAATGCCCTTCACTAAAAACACCGTCCTGTCCTGGAAATCCGTTGTTTTCCCACTCATGTCGGCCACTCTGGCAGCTTTTTGTTAGGTGTTACAGAAAGCATATACAGTCACCGGCCACTTTATTAGGTACACCTGTACATTTCATCGGCAGTAGCTCAACACATTTAGGTGTCCAGACCTGATCATGACAACCTGCTCAAGTTCAAATCGAGCAACAAAATTTGGAAGAAAACAACCGTGAATGCCTCGTGGTTGTTGGTGGCCTGTGTATTTCAGAAACTGCTTATCTGCTGGGATTTTCCCACACAACTGTCGCTAGGGTTTACAGAGAGTGGTCTGAAGAGGAGAAAATATCCAGTGAGCGGCAGTTGTCTGAGTGAAAATGCCCTTCAGAGGAGAATGACCCCCTGCTTCGGAGCTGACAGTAATGCAACAGTAACTAATGAGGGAACACAGGACCTGGAGTAATCACTTGTTGCAACCAAGGTATGCAGAAGAGCATCTCACTAGCAGCGGAAGACCATGCTGGGTGTCACTCCTGTCAGCTAAGAACAAGAAACTCGGGCTACAATTCAAATTCACCACAAGTGGAAAATAGAAGATTGAAAAAATGTTGCCTGGTCTGATGAACGCATGGATCTATGCTGCCTCATAACAGTTCAGGTTGCTGGTGTAATGGTGTTGGGGATAGTTTTTTTTGGCACACCCCCTCAGCACCAGTTGAGCATCATTTAAACACCACAGCCTGCCTGAGTTTTGTTGCTGGCAATGTCCATCCCTTTTTGACCACAGTTTACCCATGCTTGATATGCTATCAAGTCAATATGGACCCAAATCTCAGAGGAATGTTTCCAGCATCTTGCTGAATCTGTGCTAGTAAGAAGACAGGTCTGAAGAGAAAGAGTCCACTAGCACATGTACCTAATAAAGTGGCTAGTAAGTGTAAACAGTTCAAATTGGACTTGACGTTTTTTTCCAGCTTCTCTTTAAATTCTGCCACAACATTTACACATTTTAATTCCTTTCTGTGCTCGTGCCTGATATGACAACAACGTGACATTAAGCAATGAACATTTTGACCCGTTTTCAGCATCTTGACCAGAGTACAAGTTCCAAGAGCTTACCTTTACACAAAAGACGAAACAAAACTCAGAGTTGCCAGAGCCAGGAGTAATCCTTCAGTCTGAGAGTCTGCCTTTGCTGATAAATGAAAACAATGAAACAACCCCGATCCCCCTTTTTTTGTTTCCAGTGGCAGTTCTGTTTGTTTCAGACCGAAGACAGAGGCGACACTGAGCTGGGCCGTCCTGATAAAAACTGACCGACTGGGGCTGCTGATGACATCACACGCTTGTCTGCTGTGACGAGACATCCCAGGAGAGCAACAATGAGCATTACAACACAGCTGGATATTAATCATATCGATGAAGGATGTGTGGATGTGAGTGCTGTGACTGATGTATTACTACCTTTAGCTTTACTGCACAGAGAGTTTTATAGTCTTAAAAAATGACTGCAAATGTATAACACTCATCGGCGACCTTATGATTAGTGGAAGCAGAAGGAAAAAAATAAAATGATACAATATATAATAAATCACTATGCATTTGGACCATTTTTTAAAAAATTATTTAACTAATCAGGCTGCAGAAACCGAACCAACGAGCATGAAGGTTTCAATTCCTTAACAATGGCGACCTCTGCTGGACAAAAGTAATAAATAGATAGCGCTGGCACTTCATGTGTCCGGGATTTAAGTCCAAGGGATCGGAATTTATCTTTAAACATAAATGAAACCACATCGCACAGCTGTGTGGAACAAAATCAGTAAATCCAAAGCAATGTCGGCTCTAGCTCATTTTATGAATTAGACAGGTAATCTTTAAGAGCACGAGGTTTTCTGTGAGATTTTACAATTTACATTCACTGACCACTTTATCAGGTACTGGATTGGCCCCGCCTTTTGCTTTCAGAGCTGCTTTAATTCGACCAGATGCTGGAAACATTCCTTAGAGATTCTGGTCGATGTTGACATAATAGTATCTCACACACTGTTGATAAATATTATACAGGATAATCTCAATGTATATAGAGTTTTGGCCTTTTTAACAAACAGTTACAGGTCAGCTGTCAACAGAACTGAAAAAAAAAAGAGAACTTCAGATCCTTAAGTGTGTGAGGACAGGGAGGGATCAGCTTTATTCCAGCTTTGAGAGATAAACTTCACATTTGAGAGATTGTGATGATTCCTTTCTCTTTGTGATTACAGGAGCAGCCCTCAGATTCAGACCTCAGCACCACCCAGTGACAAAAGTCAAATCATCCTGTGTGTTCACTCTTTATGCTAAGAAAGTTAAAGACAAAAAGTCAAAGTCGGATGTTACTTCTGGGGATTCATTGTGTATTTAAGATGACTGGAACACCCCTGCGCACTGTGCATCAGCGCGAAAGAGAGCGCTATATTCAGTTTTGGGATTTGTGTAATTTGGCGTGTTTTTGAGTGTGTAGTTTGTTGTATAGTGTGTAGCTAGTGTGCAGGGAAGTCGTTTGTTTTTTTTGTGTGTGTCAAAACAATGAGGGCACTACTGAATGTCACAGTTACCAACTACCAAAGGCAGATTGCATTTTTAGGTGATGCTGCTACCGAAGCAAAGTTATGAACAGATTTGCGTATACCTTCCCCGGATTGTTGAGACTAAAATCATGTGTGAAAGTAACTTTAAAAACTGATCTAACATTAATTTGTGTATTCATAGACCAACAAGTTGGATTGGTCTCCATTTCAAGAGCTTTGCCACAGATTGACCATCGGCCCCAAACATCATCTCTGACTCCTGGTCCCATGGATTATTCCTCACCCTTTGAGCCATATGTTGTACCATGGCACAAAATGCCTCCCAACCTCATGCTTGCCTTGAGGGAAAATAAAAGACCAAAGCCTAAGAAGAGAAGAGAACTTGTTCGTGTTATTATTGATGATGTCCTCTGTAAAGAAAATATACGACCTGGGAGAGCAAAGCTGAGAGAGATTGCAAGGCAGATCGTGCAGGAATATCCCTGCTCTTTTTTAAGACACAGAGCTCAGTGGAACTAAAGTCATTGGAACAAGATATGGGTCTTTGTTTATACAGCTAGAAAAGAGAGTTGAAAATGTTAGGAGGCCATTAACAGTCTGCCCAGCAAAGAAAATGATGAAGATGATGAAGCCAGAAAGAAGAAGCCTACATGTTCAGATTGGTATGGATGTGTTGAGTGGCAGCCTGCAGTTGAAGACACAGAAGAACTAGAAATTAAGCAAGATGAGTGAAAAAGTGCCTATAACACTGACCATCTTCAGGAATCATCTGTTCGAAAACTGATGGCCCGAAACATATTGCATCCAACGTGCAACCATAAACAAAGGAACTGCTGTAAACAAAATAGTGGATGAGTGGCCCTTCTTTGTGAGCACACACAGACTCTCCTTGGCTTTGCAGTTCAAACAAGGCTATCAGAAGAGCTAACAACAAAAGAAAAGCCCATAAAAGACTTTCTTAACTTAAAGGCATTGATACACAGGAAGGTCCATTATCACTGATAGCTGGAATAGCAAAGTATTTCAAGGAAAACCCTGACCATCTTTTATACCAAAATGAGGTGGATTTAGATTTTTTTTTCTTTCCCCCCTAAGGTACAAACATCATATTTAGAATTGGCGATTAATTGATCACTTTTGTTGTTGTTGTTGTTGTTGTTGTTTTTGCGGCTTAATTTACTCAAACATAAAATACGCTTTTGCATGGAATGGCCAGATGCCTTTAACTAAATGCATACCAAGGCTAGAAACAATGCAAGAAAAAAAAATGCATCGGTCTTCCTTTTTATTAAAATGACATGATATACAGCAGGAGGCAAAGATGAAAATGAATTGACATTCATTAATCTCTGAATGATTTTAGGTTTCTTACCGTTTTGTTTTTTAACCATCTTAAAAGTTGATTGCTGTGTCCAGATATTGCTCACAATGACATTCACTGTGTTTCTTTGTTTTATTTGACAACAACAGATTTCCAGAGCTGCTGGATCGAGCATCCCGTGCACGCCCTGCATACTTGTCATGAGTTTATAGTTTATATTACACACTTTCCAGTTGTCAAAACTGGAAATATTACCGTCCAATGCATTAGCAGCATCACATTTGAAAGGGTTGGTTATTTTCACACTGTATATAGACAAATAAATAAATCCTTATCTGGTCATATCTATTGCATTGCTTCCGAAATGGTAAAGCATATGTTCCCATACACACAAACGCACCTATGGGCAGTTTTGTGTTTCTAATTAACCTATCCCCACTAACTGCATGTCTTTGGACTGGGGGGAGGGGGACCCACGCAAACTCCACACAGAAAGACCCTGATGGTGGAATTGAACTTGGGAACTTCTTGCTGTGAGGTAACAGTGCTAACCACCGTGCCACCGTGCTGCTAATAAATTAACTGAATTAACCAAAGCTAGCTATTGAAAAAACTATGCCGCATTTCCTTTAAGTACTGGTTTTAGTCATGATCATATGACATAGCAATTGACAGGTGGGCTGTTATGAAGAAAACTCTTCTATACAGATGCAGATAAGAGGTCACCCAAGAGACACTTGTGGAATTTAACCTGGTCGTCATTGTTTTTGTACCTTTTTATGATATTAGTATAATGCTAATGTTGTTCTGATGTATATTTTTAACATGGAGCCCCAAGAAGACGCCGCTTTAGGTCGCAACTAATAGGATCCTAATAAACAGACATATATGGGCGTTCATGATTGTGTCTGGTATAATGATGTCTTATGTTTTAAGGTGACCGGCGATTCAAGGTAGCTGTTGATGAAGAAATTGTAAATGACCACATCAGCTCCCCCATTGTAGCTCTGGCTTACACTTTTGCTTTGTTTTATGTCTTGAATATAAAATACCCAAAAGAGATGTCACTTACCCTAGAATTCATCCGAAGGTAATCACTTTGATTTTTCACTGTTTGAGCAGCATCGCATATGATACAGTCTTGGAGATTCTGAACAAACTGTCAGAAACGTAATCCTTGAGGGTAGCAAAAGGGTCTGATGTCTTTATAGAACAACATACCTGGCAGGTACACCACAGGGCAGGTTCACACTGAGAATATGTGACAGAAATGTCAGGGTCTGGGTCTGTGACCTAGTGTTTTGAGTTTATTTTTCTATTTGTGATTTCTTATGTTATATTGAAAAGATGTTAAGTTCTAGTATTATTATTAGTCTAGTTTATGTTCTTCTATGTCTTCTTAGTTATAAGTCTTTTCTTGTCCTCTGTGTAGTCATGTACTTCTTGTCTGCGTGTTTCATGTCATCAAAATTATAATTCACGTTGGCGGTAATGACACCCGGTTAGGTCAATCGAAAGGTCACTAAAATCATTATTGAATCGGTGTGTAACTTCGCCAAAACAATGTCGGACTAGTTTTCTCTGGTCCCCTCCCCAATCGGACCAGGAGTGACATGTTTAGCCGCATGTTCTTAAATTGTCTGAGTGGTGTCCAAAAAAAACGATCTGCACCAAAGAGTAAAACAGTTAAATGTGGATTATTAAATATTAGGTCTCTCTCTTCCAAGTCTCTGTTAGTACATGAGTTAATAATTGATCAACAAATCGATTTACTTTGCCTTACAGAAACCTGGTTACAGCAGGATGATTATGTTAGCTTAAATCAGGGGTCTCAAACTCAAATGAGCTGTGGGCCACTGCTGGAATGGTCATCTCATTGGAGGGCCAAAAAACAACAAACAAACAAACAAGAAAACACCCACTAATATTTCCTAAAATGTAGTGTTTTGTTTGTTTGTTTTTTAATTTCAAATATTGTCTAACAAGACCAAACTGCAAGCATGAACGCAATTCTTTCCCCTCATGCTTAACTAACTGAAGCCTTTCATTGAACTACCAAATAAACAATTGCTTTCTTTCCAAATAACTCTTTCACTGAACTAACACAGCCCATCCCTCAACATGTTTGTAGTCTCTTGTTACCTCATTCTCAGAGTGACGCTGAAAAACTAGTTCATGAATTTATTACTTCTAGGCTGGACTACTGTAATTCATTATTATCAGGATGTCCTAAAAACTCCCTGAAAAGCCTTCAGTTGATCCAAAATGCTGCAGCAAGAGTACTGCCAGGGACTAGAAAG
>VUQG01004704.1:29276-40793 GCA_015106755.1 Etia nguti
TCAATGCACATATTAAACAAATATGTAAGACTGCTTTCTTCCATCTGCGCAACATCTCTAAAATTAGAAATATCCTGTCTCAGAGTGATGCTGAAAAACTAGTTCATGCATTTATTACTTCCAGGCTGGAATACTGTAATTCATTATTATCAGGATGTCCTAAAAACTCCCTGAAAAGCCTTCAGTTAATCCAAAATGCTGCAGCAAGAGTACTGCCAGGGACTAGAAAGAGAGAGCATATTTCTCGTATATTGGCTTCCCTTTATTGGCTCCCTGTTAAATTCAGAATTTAATATTTAATATATTTAACATAATTATATTGATTCTATTGATTGTTTGCCAAGCACTGAAGTCTCTGCTTAGACTGTGCTACTGGGATTATTAATTTAACAGTGAGGCAAAAGCACCAAAGTTGTGCTCAAAAATGGCACAGTGAGTTACAACCTGTTGCTGTATAACTCTAATACGCTTATTTATTTATGATTTTTAAATACATACGTGTTCATTTTTTTTTTTTTTATAACTAAATATTTAGTTTTTTTCTTGCAAAAATGTCACCTTAACACCCAAATATACGTAATTCAAAACTTACTTTCATGATTACCCGTTTGGCTGGTAACATGGACCCAGTCTGATGGAAAGTTATTGAATATTGCTGCTGGAGTCTCAGCCATTGACTGTATGTAAGTTATATAGAGATACAGTCTTTTTTTTTTGTGTCTTTTTTTGAACGGTGCAGTCAAAGCAAATCATTGTAAAAACAAGACAATTCAACTGTGGAAAAGTATCAAGTCAGAAATCCTGTTAATAAATAATATTACAAATTGAAGAGCACTGATGAAGATAAGAGGAAGCATTTCAAGTTATTCATTCTCTCAGTGAATACAAATCAAAATAAAATACAATGAGGCGATTAAAAAAATACAAACATTAAAAGAAATAGCTTTATTATTTAAAAGTGTAACAGTTTCTTATTATTAAGGAAAATAATATATAATATCTAACAGCCTTTATCAATTCCACAGTTGGAAAATTCACATTATTAGAGCAGCAAAACAAAAAGGAAAAAATTAAACAGGAGTGGCAATAAAAAATAACCAATAACTATAATACTAAACTACAATAGAGAGAAAAACTAATAACTAGAATTATATTATGTAATTATATAAAAAATATAATATTTTTATATATAAAATATATATATATTATATATATAATATATCAAAATATAATAGATATTTTAATACCTTTTAACATGTCATTTATATATGACAATCTTTTGTAATTTCTTATATTCTTAAATAACTATTTATTTTATTTTAATATAGCAGCATATAATATATCTTTTAATACACAGTATAATATATTTATAATTTGCACAGCATTTAATTTTAATTTCGTAATTTTTTCATAGTCTGTAAAAATATTAATAACGATAATAATAAATTGCGTAAACGCCTGCGTGATGACGCTCCCGGCGTGCTTTGCGGAGGGGGCGTGCTCGACGGCTTTGGCTGTTGCAGCCAGAAAGAGGCAGTGAAAGAAACGGTGCGGCACTTTGAGGGCGCTCTCTTGCTAACAGTTTGTGTTTCTGCTCGTTAACCGGATATTTAATCCCCGCACGAAGCCGAGCCGGTAAGAAGAGTTTATTTACGGTAAACCTTAATTTAGGTGACGCCGTATTGAGACGTTTTTTGTCGGCTGTTTAGAGCTAATTTCTGCGGCTTTTGTCAGTGTTTATAGTGCTGAGTGTAAGTTGGGAAACGGAAGCTTTGGTTTGGTTTCAGTGAGGGAGACAGAGTTCACGGATAAAACTTGTAAACACGTCTAACGTCAGGCGCAGAAGACATTAACTAAGACAGCACGGGGGTATAAATGCGCGGAAGTGTTCAATGTTGTACTGACAGGACATTAAGATGTGTAGGTGGTTTCTTGAGTGTTGCAGGCAGGTCAGAGCGCAGAAACGCTGCTACTGCCTCTATTACGTAACTTATTGAGGAAAACGGTGCGTTTTCCTGCAACCCCGTACCTCTGTGTGTGTGACAGAAGTGTAAACATACAGCGTCCTGCTATGACACCGCTGGGCGTGCTTACAGCAGTGATGCTGCGGTTCGTGCACGCACCAACATGGCCATTTGTTCTCGCGTTACTGCGTGTGGATGCTGGCACATGTGGTCCACGCACTTCACTGCAGTTTTTTTCCTGCTGGTTTTGAGTTTCAAGGTCAGCTGGACATCGATTTCTGAAGAGCTGATGATGCTCTTTAGGAGTTGGTGGTGGTGGTGGTGGAGGAGGAGGAGGAGGAGGAGGAGGTGACCTGCCAGGAAATGAGGCCTTCAATGTGAGGCTGTATGACTGGATTTAAATGAGCTTCTATGCTCGTGCCAGATGATGAGAAAATAGGTTTTCCAGCTGGCTTTTGCATCTTTGATTTCAGGCATGTAAACAGACCCCTAAAAGTTTAGTCTGGTTTGTTGAATTTACAGTATATAGGTTATAATCACACATTTGTGTGGAACAGGTGGTACATTTAGGGAGTTGTTTGATTCTGTTTTACTTTGCTTTGGTGAAACTGTTAAGTCCTTCAGAGCTGTCTTAATTCTTCGTGTTGTAGATTCAGTAAGATGCTGGGAACACTCCTTAGAGATTTTGGTCAACGTTACATCATAACATTGCAGAGTTGCTGCACATTTATCGGCTCCACATCCATCAGAAGATGGTGCACTGTGGTCATAAAGGGATGGACATGGCCAGTAAATATACTCAGGTAGGCTGTGGTGTTTAAATGATGCTCAGTTGGTACTAAGGGGCCTAAAGTGTGCCAAGAAAATATCCCCCATACCATGACACCACCAGCAGTCTGAAGTGTTGATACGAGGCAGGACGGATCCATGCTTTCATGTTGTTTACATCAAATTCTCACTCATCAAGACTCGTTAGACCAGGCAACATCTTTCTAATCTTCAATTGTCCAGTTTTAGTGAGCCTGTGTGAACCATAGCCTCAGTTTCCTGTTGTTATCTGACCGGAGTGGCATACAGCGTGGCCTTCTGCTGTTGAGATGCTCTTCTGCATACCTTGATTGTAAAAAGTGCATATTTGAGTTACTGTTGCCTTCCTTTCAGGTCAAAGCAGTCTGGCCATTTCCTTGTTGGCCATTCTCTGTAAACCCTGATGATTGTGTGGGAAAATCCCAGCACATCAGCAGTTTCTGATTTACCCAGACGAGCTGCCATGTCACATTGAATGTCACTTAAATCACCTTTATTCCGCATCCTGATGCGCAGTTTGAACTTAAGCAGGTCTTCTTGACCTACATGCCTAAATGCTTTGAGTTGCCATGTGATTGGCTGGTGTTAACGAGCAGTTGAACAGGTGTATCTGTCTGGTGAAGTGTCCGCTGAGTTTATATGTAATATTTTAGAAGTCAGGGAGTGATTGAACTAGATAAGCAGCTTCACGATGGCTTCGAAACAGTGATTTTTTTTTTTTTTAATCATTTCTTACAGTTTTTTTTTGTTTACATCTTTGCCTATGCAGCAGTTAAACCGATTAATAAAGACAGTAAGTAATAGAAAAAGAGGGAATTCTGATTATAACTCCGGACTGGCCACATTTGAGGGTTAACGTTCTCTAAATAAATCCAGTTTATGAGAAAGAAGAGCAGCAGATACACTTGCTTGCTGTTAATCGTTAATTACCTTTGACCGAAGAGGCTTTGCATGTCAAGTTAAATAAATTTAGTCTCTGAATTTAGAAAGATGGCGTATTGATTCTATCTGTATTGACAGATTGATGTGATTTAAAGCCATCTGGTCACTGCCCTCCTCTATCTCTGTCATATTTGTGTGTGCGCGGTGACTCATCAAACTCTCCCACTCAGCGCCGAGCTGGGGGTCAGCGGCAGCACGTTGATTCATCTTCATCTGCGTCTCCCTCTGCTTCTCTGCGCTCTCGTCATGTATACAGTGAGCACGTGTGCGGCGGCAGTCGTAGCAGATGCTCTCTGTTGTCTCATTACCCATCTGTTTTAATACATGCAGGAGTAGTATGTAGCTTACATAATAATGAGGAGGAGGAGGCCGGTTGGTAATGAGCTGTGTCATCCTCTTCATCAAAATGGATCGCTCCATAAACCCTCGGTGTCATCGTTCATGTTAAACGCAAAGATGGAAACACAGTGGCGATGAGCTAGTAGATCCACTGCCATCAGCGTTTTGCCGAGATTCAGGACGTAAGGAAAAATTAAATAAAAATAAAGAGAAACGTTTCATCACTTCTGCTAGTTCTGGTTTCATTTACTCAAGCATAAAACAAATTTTTGAGAGGAAGGTGATTGAGATAAGGGACTAATGAGAAGTTACCGATACTACATCGATAACTGGGCTGTGGGTATCTGCTGATACCAAGCACTGGTCTGATACCAGTGTAAAACAAATTTAAAGTTAAATTAATAATATCTACTTTGAGCAAAGTCTTGAGCCACCTCTTAGTCCTTTATATTTTGCTTCCCTGGACCCAGACCTTTCTTTCATTTTGGAAGTGCTCTTGAGCAATTTTTCTTCAGGCTTTCTGAAGGTTTTTAAGTTGTTGTATTTTTTGTTAACCCACGTAACACTGACATATGAATCACTTGAGCACAAAAGGCTCCTAACTCGAGGGATGAACCAGTGTTGTGTCTGCACACAACAGACAGCTTAGCAAAGAATCAATTTTAAAATGTATCTTTAGGCTCTTTGTTACTAGCAGCCTGCCACAGAAACACATCATTTGTTTCCATTTCTTTAGTTGAATCTATGAAAATTGCCAAAGATAAGTCCATGGAAAATTCCAAAAAATAAAACAGTATTTCTTTTCACCAACAAGGTGATTCTCAAAGAGCTATTACTTGAAACTTTTAGCATATCTCAGCATGGTGTGCAGTTTGTCCTTATAAAAATCAGAGGAAATTGGACAATCGGAGGTCAAAAGAAGTGGCAAGCCTAAAAAAAAAAAACTGTCTACAAGAGATGAACAGTATTTGAAAGGCACGTCTTTAACAAACAGTAAGAAAAAAAATCCCATCAATCCTGCTTTCAGCCAGTGGTGTTGGAGGTCTGTGTCTAAATTAATGAATTATGAACACAGTAAAGTACCATCATCTGGAAAGCACCTGATTGGCAGTGGCTTCATGTTTCAGCATGACAGTGATCCCAAACAAAATAAAGAAATGAGAGGTGAGTCGAGACTTTTTTACAGTACTGTGTAATGAGACGTTATCTCACAGAGGCACCGACAAATATTCTAAAGTTAATTTAAGGTTACATTTGAGTTTCCTACAAAGACGTCTTCATGTCTATTGCAGTTCCAACCGATCAACAGAAACTGAAAGACATGTAAAACTTTCCTACAGTAGAGTATATAAACCGAATTCTGCTTATCCGGGGCTGGGTCGTAGGGGCACATAATGCACCCGACCCCTACGGCCCCTCCTGCAGGTGGTGGGCCTGCAGGGGGATGGGCCCATGTCCTTTTTTCAGGCTGTACCCAGCCGGGCCCCATGGAGTAAGGCCCGGCCAGCAGAGGCTCGCCCTCGGGCACCCTCCCCAGGTCTGGCTCCAGGCCGGGGCCCCGGTAACCCTATCCCGGGCAGAGTGAACTGTTCCCTTGATGTTCTACTCATAGGGGTCTTCTGAATCGCTCTTTGTCTGGTCCCCCACCCAGGACCAATTTGCCATGGGAGACCCTACCAGGGAGCGGACAACGGACAACATGGCCCCTGGGACACACAAACCCCTCCACCACGATAAGGTAGCGATTCGCGGAGGGGAATTTAAATACCTCACTTTTAATATTCAGTTTTCTCTGGATGTAACTCGTCTTTTATGGCTAATTACACACACTGGAATTTCTTCGCTCCAGGCTATGAAGTTGCGTAACATGTGTCAGCATTTTCATTCTCTGTAAACTGTTAGCCAATAAGTAAATGCCCTCAAAAGGAGTGCCTTCAACGCTCTTTCACTCACAGATGTACACAGCTGAGGGGCTCTGACTGACTGTACACAGACAGTCCGGTCTGCTGATGCTCTCGTGGAGCCTCCCTTTCATAATTCACGAGGACTGAGAGGGTGGGATCAAAAACAAGACTGAAATATGTGTGTGCGTATGCGTTGCCGAAGCTGGGACCACCCCATGGAGCGTGGCAGAAAACGTGATTTGTTTCTCCGCGGTCTCTTGTGAACACTGCAAAAAGATCCCCCAGTGCTGCTGAACATGTGACTCCTCTGTAAAGTGCTTTTACATATCTTTAAAGTTAAATATCATATTTTTAAAATACAGACATTCGTAAAATATAAATGCTCTTGGACATAAAGCTGGGCACTTTATGAGGTACACCTTTCTAGTACTGGGTTGGAGCTGTCTTATTTCTTTGTGGCAACAAGGTGCTGGAAATGTTTCTTTGAGATTTTGGTCCACATTTCCTATATAACCTTTCTTCCCCACTCTGATGCTCAGTTTGAACTCAGCAGGTCATTGTCTATATGCCTAAATGCACTGAGCTTTATTGGATTGGATGGTTTTTTTTTTTTGTGTTTTTTTTTTTAACCCTTTAGAACAAGTCCACCAGCGCTTATCTTACATTTATACATTCTGCAGTGCCATCTTTTTTTGAAGCATTTTAACTTACTATACATCAATGCAACCTTTATGTCCCAAATTTTAATAATAAGTTTGTAATAAGTTCAGAGTAACTAAATAAAATGCTAAAGGGTGCAATAAATCACAAAAGAAAGTTGTTGTTTTTTTTACATGTTTTTCTAGCTACAGAAATGATAAAGCTGTATTCCTCAAAACTGTAGATGGAAATAAAGTTCAAGTTTAAACTGTTGCAAAAACTAAAATAATGTGAATTTTGTGCAGTGTGTGAAAAGACAGCATGTTTGTCAAAACTGTTTCCAATAATGCAGTCAAAGTTCAAAGTGTCCAGAAACTTGTATCTAGAAAGTCACAAAGTCAAACATAAGTTTTTAATAGCATCAGTGATAGGTGTTGGGGTGTGGGGACAATTCCTGGGAAAATGATGTCACTTCCTGTTATCGCACATAGCGGCATGCATGAAAATCATATAATACTTAATACTGCCAACCCGATGTCTGTGTAAGTGTAGCTCTTCCGGTTTTACATGCAAAATAAATTTTTGCTCTTTTCTATTTGGTGGCAATTATACTGATCTTTAATCTCTGATATACAGTTGAACAGGTGTACCTGACAGTCTGGTGAATGTAATTTTAACCTGATAAGTATCTTATTTTAACCTTATCTTACTTCTGTTCAGGAAAAGAAAATGAAATAAATTTTAATTGCAGATTTGCATCAGTAATTTAGTTTCTTCTGCAAATATCTGTTGTGTGCAGTTCTTTTTAAACCACGAAGAAAAGTTCTGGTAAGAAATAAACCATATTTTAGTAGACTTAGACTTTATCAAAAGTCCTTACATGGCAGTGTTTTGCCCAAGGATACTTTAGCACAGCAGTCCCCAACCCCCGGGCCACGGACTGGTACCGGTCTCTGTGATCTAAGTCATCAACATTGCTTACCCTAACCAAAACCTACTGTCCTGCTATCAGAACACAAAATATTGATTTACTTGATTGTTCTCTTGATTCTCTTTCAGGGAACAAATAAAAATAATCCTTTTAACTGACGCATCAAAAACATTTTCTCCAAATTAAGTAAGTAGGTAAAGTAAGTTTGGAGTTTCTTTCCAGCTTCTTTCAAGCTTCTGTCCCTTTAAAAGCCATCTGTTTTCTCATTGGCTGCCCCTCATAAACAGAAGGCTTGAATCACAGGTGGGCAGGGCCAAGATATCAGCTCTCAGTGACACCAAATAGAGCCTAAAGTAGGAAAAGAAAGCATTTGACACTGAGCGCAGAGCAGTCTGAAGCCTGGGGGATGACTGACCTGTACACATGGTGACCTCATTATTTTTTTAATGTGAGAATCCACCATTGTAACCACACAGGCTTATATATGACACCATTTCGGAGAGGTGCAGTTTGGATATGATGGGAAACCTCTTGAGGAGATTCTGTTGCTTTTTCTGGCAGAGAAGGTATTAACTGGCTCAGATATTTGGGAAGCAGCAAGCTATCTGAGAGGGTAAAGACGGAGGAAGGGGAGAGGATGAGGGCTGGCGGCAGCTGCAGCATGAGTTTGTTTACACCCATCGGCAGCAGGCAGAGCAGGCCGCCGTTTTCACCCTCAGACACTCGTTGGCTTTGAGAGCCCGGGTTTGTGTCTCGAGAAGTCATCTGATGAGTGTTTGGGGCGTTTAGGATTAAATGCACCATCATGCTGCATGCTAATCGCTTGTACTTTTCACAGCGTGCTGGACAGCAGCTGCATTTAAAGCAGAAAATGATTGCTTATAGATGAATCATAGTTTAACAGCCACAGTCACAGCTGTAGTGGAGATTCAGCTGTAGTTAAAGGGATTTTTTCTTTGACTTTTATTAGTTTATAGTCCTCATGCAGCGTGGACACAAACGTTTGCAGACAGGCAGGGAAATAAGGAGGATGTAAACCTGGAGGAATGACGTTAAATATGTTATACTGACTTCTCCCTGCAAGATGAATGAGAAATTTCTTTCGATTTAAATTCTGCACATCTCTTTGCCTGAGTCGCCTCTAAAGTCCGTATTTAAATGATAACCCTTGCAAAATGTAGTGTTTATTGTCTCTCTTGGTTGCTGTAGTTGAACTAAACCTGCAATAGCCTATGAGGGTAATGAGCTTGGGGGGGTTTAGAGAAGATAATGCAGAAAAACAACATGTCAACATGAATGTTCTTCGTTTCTGGTTTGTGTTGCACTTGTTGCAGTTGACAAATGTTTGCAGACAAGTTGGCGTCTACCATGCTAACTATGGACAACTGCAGCAGTCTGCTAACAACCAATTTCAAGGATGTTTTCGTGCAGCACCTACATATTCCCTCACAACCAATTTCAACCATTGGCTGCCAGGAACCTCAGGAAGCCACTCGCCCAATGGTAATACACATTTTTCCTTAGCAACCAGTAGTTGCCAGCTGGTTGCTGACTGGGTTCTAGACTTTTGTGACCGGGGCCTAACAACACTTGTTAGATGAGGATAATGAATTTGAAAAGTGGTTGTGTGAAGTGTTCTGTTGCTATCTTCTCGTGTCTTGTTTGTAAATGATTTTAAAGAAAATCAAATGTGCAGTGATACGTAGAGGGAAAGGAAGAATACATCTCCTATATAGGATAACTTGGTGTAAAAAGCCTCATTCTAGCAAGTAAGGAGGTAGGATAATATAACCAATGCTGTGTTTTTGGTATATAGAGTTGTCCATATATGTGTCTGCAGGGAAGTGAAATCTTAATCTTAAGGGGTGACAATGACCTTTGTTTAAAAGGCACTGAGGTGAGTAACCAGTTGGGATGTTGGCGTACCTCACTTTATTGGCCTCTTTACTACCCCCTTCCTCCAACGCCCAGCCTATTGATATTATTTTTACAGCAGCCTTAGTGCTCCATCTTGCCGCCTTCATCATGGTGACATTTTTTTGTCTCTTTGTGATGATTCATTATTAGTGACTTACTTCTCCTTCGCACCAGATAAGGTCATGTAGATGTTTTTATTAGCAGTTCTTCTTTCCACCATTATGAGCAAAATACATTTTTCCAGCGCAAGCAAGCAGTGAAGCATTTCAATTTTCACACGACTCACAAGTTGCTTTGAATCAAGGGACAAGACGGTGAAATAAAACCAGCAGTCTGAGTATCAGGTTTCACATTTAGAGCCATGGAAAGTTTTATTTTCTGGTAATTGTAAGTCAGCTTCACCACATAAAGATTTTATGTTGGATAACTGTTGCTTTCATGGCTCAAGTGTGGCTGGTAGTTTTACTGTGTCATTACAAACATGCTTAGTAAGTAGATAAAGGGCAATGGTTGAGAAAAGCATGAAGAATAGTTGGCAAAAAACAAAAAATGGTTTCAAAACTCCTGGATGTTTGTGCCCACATGATGAATTTAATGGCAGTTCAGTCTCTGAATTCATGTTAAAATCCCCAAAAAACTGTTGTTCTGTTTTTATTTTAAGCCACAATTAGATTGAGCACAAGCCAACTTAAAAAGACGGCTTTTAAGGACAAAGAAAAGGCATGGAGTTGCTGCTTTTCAGCAGGGGTGGGTTTCAGTAATCAATTTATCGATTAAAATCGATTTTAGCTTTAATAAAGCGATATTGATTCATTAAAATCATGATTCCATTTTTAAATATAAATGTATTTTGCCAGAAACACCAGAATCTCAGGTTAAACCTAATAAAACTATTTCAACAACCACCAAACAGCTAAAACAGTAAATGAGAGCAGGTAAACTGATTCTGCACAAAGACATAAACACAAAGCGGACCCGATGCATCAGAATCAGTGAGATGTCGGCTTTCTCACCCGACAGCACGTACACGGACACGCCGTCAGGGCTGAAAGCCAACAGCTCACTGATTGTGATGTGGCGGGTCCGCGCTTTGTGTTGATGTCTTTTTTTGCGCTAGATTCTGATGCAACCAAAATTTACCTGAACCAGCAGCAAAAGAAGATCCAAACTAAGCTTCACATTTCGCTTCACATAAACATCGTCATTAATTCCTCTTACTTTTGCTGTTTTGCTACCAACACGATAAAATCACACTTCGTGCACAGCTCTCTCTCTCTCTGTCAGTGTACTTTAAGAACAGTTTCCCATCTCAAATCTCTGTTTTCTGCATTATTCGCTTGCTTTTTACCCACCACTCTACCGTTGTTTACAGCGCTGTCGGCCGCTGTGTTTTTTTTTGTTTTTTGTTTTAAATGACTTCCGACAAGAAACCCTCATTTCTGCGGTTCAATACCGAAGAAATGTAAACTTTTTAAAATTGCAAAATGCTTAGCTGTGTCTCTAATAAAACCTCTGTAACTTCGCTCTGCTTCACTTCAGCAGCATCAGATAATGTTCATATGTTGATTCATGGTTTTCTTCAGTTTTTGTTCCATTGCAGAATATTTTTAAGGTTATCTGCTATAAAAAGTCAGGCCAGGAAAATCTCCTTCATGTTTTTCTGCGTTTTATCCTCAGTTACTTTGACACAAAGGCATCTGCTCTGATGCTTACACCTCTGATGAAGTCTCACAAGTGTCAGTACTGATAAATGATCAGAATTATAGTATTTCTGACTAGGGCAGGGCAATATGGCCAAAAATATTTATCACGATATATATTTGAAAATTTGCGATAACGGTATAACTGACGATATAATTGACGCGAGACAAAATACTTTACAACTCCACAACTTTATTAGTGCAAAAAAAACCCCAACCCCATCAATGTATTTTCACTTAAACAAGCAGCTGTTTTATGTGCATTAAAGCTATATAAAAATTTAACAATGCAAATGCAAATTCCTTGCTGACAGTTTAACCAAAAGGCATTTCCAGTGGAAATGGGCCGACATATCCTGAGCATAATCATGTAT
>VUQG01004707.1:9564-21294 GCA_015106755.1 Etia nguti
TCCTACTGCCATGGTGTAAAGTTACCTAAATATATTAAGGCAACATTTTAAATGTCTGCTAATTAGATCTTAGCTCATAACAACACAGACAGGCGTTATTCTGGCTTGACAGGGGGCTACAAAACTAAGAAAAGCAGTCGTAAACATGCCAATCAAGCACAGTGTGTACACATCCAGAGTGCTGAGAAGTGATCTAATCAGGTATATGAAGTGGAAACACCTGTGGGGTGAGGGCCTCTAAGCACCTCGATGTTACAAAATCCTGTAATGTTTTTTTTTTTCAACCTGACAAAAACTACAGCTCCTGCACATTTTCCACGTTCAGCTTAAATTAGGCGATCATTTGGCCAAGTACACTTCATCCCTTTTTTCATTTATTTTTGGTGATGCTTAATGAGAAGTCTTTGCATGCGTTTGCTTCATCTATGGAGTGGCAGCAGGGAAACAAACCGCTGGCATGTCTCTGTTTATTAATCTCGCAAACAAGCAAGTTACATGTTAAAATGTCTATAAAACCACGCATAAAAATCAAAATCTGTGACTTAATGGGGAGTTATGTGCCTCAGTAGGTGAAGGGATGTTATACAGAGACAGGCACAGAAAAAGTAAATTAGCACATTTCTCAAAATGTCACACTGTTCCTTTAAATTCATTCCTTAGGCAGCATCACTTGATAGCAAAAAAAATTTATATTTTAACCATTAATGGCCTAGTCGCACAGGAGTAAAATATGACAGCTACCTTCTTGTCACAAGGAAGAATCACTAAAGGGTGATTTCACTATTTCTGGAGGAATTTCTGCTTTAAATCTATGAGGTTCTGACTTGACTCTGAATGTGAGTAGCTATGTAAATTTAAGATGAATGTGAATTTCTGCATATGTAAATAGGACCTGATTTAAGGCCGAAAAGATTTGTGATTTTCCCTGATTTATTTCTCTTTTCTCTCATTTAAGATTAGTTTAAAATGGCCCTCATGCTAACTTATACCAATTATATTCCCAATGATAGGCTCTAAAAATGACTGTGGACAGCTAGTTGAGCCAAAGCGGTGCAGTAAAGGTATTTTAGTGCAAAAATACACACGCACATTTCCTTCATCTTGCCACAGGAATTAACATGTATTTAGACGTTTCTACCAACATCTCTTGTTTTTGTTCTTTATAGGTCTTAATGACCCGTTTCTCCCGGCTAAGCAGACGGCACTCAGTCGGTCCATGTTGTGCAGAAGAGGACTCAAATGACATGTCAGACGCCCCCTTTCATGTCTGTGTGCACATACCCTGAAGCAGAAAGCCCGAGTTGACAAAGAAAGCCGATAACCCCGACACATAATACCCTTTATTTTTGACTGTGGTTTTAGGTCAAAGAAAGCCAGACTATGTTGAACTTTCTTTGTTGTGCACCCCTCAGAAGACCAGTGAACACAAGCTGTCTGACTGTAGGAGCTGTGACTGCATGTTTCTGTCACTTTAGCTAATAGTGCTACTACGATTTTCTGGAGCTGGAGCTGCTAACACTCTGGTCTGGTGGAAAGCTAGACCAAAGGTATCATCCAGCTCCATCTGGAACTCGAGACAAATCCATTCATATTTTAATGCTTACCCATGTCCTGCCATTCAGCTGGCAACACACCAGGCTCCTTGCCTTGCAAGTGGTGAGCCCACATGGCAAACCAACAAGACAGCAGCTGACTAATGACTGTTTCTGTAAGCTAATGCTGCGTTTGACCAGCAGTGTAATTATATACTGTGTCATTTGTTGTTGTTATTACTGAGGCTGCAGCAACACAAGCAGCTTTTGTTCGGTTGCTGAGTAGCTGATAATCACGACAGTACATGATATAAATATGCTCAAGCACAATATCAGTATGTGCTAGCCTCCTGTATGGTAGTTAGACATCTTTTCCTATGCTACAAGGAGTTCTTTTAAAATTCCCTAAAAAGGATTACCTGATTAATGTTAAAAAACAGCAAAAATTGCACTTTAAATCTGTCTGTGGCTGTCCCTCAGGCAGGAAGAAGACAAAATGACAGCAAAAGAGAGCTAGGATACCACACTCTGAGTTAGACAGCATGCGCTTTGTGTGAATCTCTACAGCTATGAGGACCAAAATCTACTAACGGCGAGAAAAATGAGCCAGGCTGAGATTTATGTTTGCATCAGTGATACAGCAAGAGCTTTTGTAAACCACAGTTAAGTTTAATATATGGTCAGCCCAAGTCCTGCTGTGGGCCTAAAAACACTGGGTTCACCTATGACTGGTAAAGTAGTGCAAAAACAGCACTTTCCTTTTTATGTGAAGAGCATAGGTGTGGCTAAAGATATGGCAAAAAAAAAGTGTAAGACACCGAATATCTATATTCTTCTAAAAACCTGCATGCTGTACACATAGTGGAGTCTCTGCTTCAAGACTACTAGAGGCGGTGCTTATCAAATAAAAGAGTGTAATGTGAGCAGGAGTCTACTGATTCACATTTACTACAGAGAATAAATACATAAATCTTGGTTTTAGCCTCTATAACAATATGCGTAAATGATGTTGCTTGGTCATGGAGGTAAGACAAAGAATAAATAGAATTAAAGACATGGACAGAAAATGGATATGAATCACGTACCATTTTAATAAACATCAATATTTAGTTTGAATTTTTAGTCAACCCATGCCTGCCAGTAACCCTGCAGAAGATCTGAATTTAGAGAAACTCTTTTGGGCATTTTGGCAGTATTAGTGGGCATTTCCAGACCTTTATTTACAATAACTGTCTTCTTCATTCTTATATTAAAAATCTTCCATCACTAAAAGGGCTTGGTTGCTTGGTTATTAATGTAGTTTAAAAAATGCTACATTTGACATTATACTGGCATCTGTCCAGTCAACAATTGCATCTAAGTGTCTGTATTTCAAGCAGACAGGCTCATCTGCTAAAACAACCTGCTTAAAATAGTGTAGGTCGCATGTGTGCTGCCAAATCAGCTCTGACCTTTCAAGGCATGAACTTCACACTAACTCAGGACCTCGGAAGGTCTCCTGTCGTATCCGATATCAAGACTTTAGCACCAGATTTTTTTTTAATTCCTGTAAGTTGCAAGGTGATGCTTCATGGATGGATTTGCTTTGGGTTCTTTTGTACTTGTTTTTCCAATATACCCTGCAGATATTCGATTAAACTCAGATCTGGAAGTTCACGAGCCAAGCCATCACCTTGAACTCTTTGTCATCTTACTTTCCAACCGTACCTGAACAAATAGTAGGGCACCGTATTCTTTTTTCAGTCTCCAGTGAGCTAGGGTACATGTCAACAAAGGATATGCATGATGCCCAAATTACAACACTTTTACACTCAGATAGTGCATGCCATCTTTTTCCCAAGTAAACAAACAAACACACAGACAAGCTGGCCATATGATGTAAAAGAAAGCTCGATTCATTAAGCGAGGATCTCATATTTTATTGCTCCTCTTTTATGGAGTCAAATGCCGATTGTAGGCACTTTCTGCGGGCTATACAGCCCCACAAGTATTGTGCGGTTTTCATCAATTTATGCTACAGTGGCTCCTTTGTGGGATTGGGCCACACGGGCCAGCCGTTGCTCCCGACATGCACCAATGAGCCCGTGATCTTGTTGCTTGCTTCCCCCTGAGCCAGTTTTGCAAGGTCCAATGCGCCTGCACGCTGGAACATCTCACAAGACCAGGGTTTTAGAGATGCTTTGACCCAGTCCTCTACCTGTCACAATGTAGCCCTCGTCAAAATCGCTGAGATCGCCAATTTTCTTGAAGCACGGCAGCTTCAAGAAAAGACTGTTTGCTCGTTCGCTAATATATCACACGCCTCAACAGGTGTTACTGTAACGAGATAATCAACGTCGTTCTCTTCAGCAGTCAGATGTTTTAATTTGGCTGTATATACTAAAACATATGATCATAAACAACTCATCAGAAAGGAGGCAGTTCTGTGGGAATCTGCGATTACAAACCTTTTGTGCTCACAAAAAAATATCAGTATCAGACAGATGTTTCACAATCTCCATTTTCATTTTGCTGCTTAACACTCTAACCCATTGAGAAGCACTTCAGGCACTCGTATAACTGAAGAAATTTGCTCAGCACATCACTCTGAGAAACCAAAATATGCATTCAGCAGGGCTTTCGGAGTGCAGGAAAAGACATCTGTAGTGTCACTTCAGTGGGCAGAGCAACAGCTTTTCTCTTGAGGACTTGGAAAATATTTGTGTGACATGAGTGACTGGAGTTCCACTGCGCCAACAGCTAATCACATCACCAATAATGCTATTTTGAGCCAGTCATATGA
This sequence comes from Etia nguti, assembly GCA_015106755.1. Lineage (NCBI taxonomy): Eukaryota > Metazoa > Chordata > Actinopteri > Cichliformes > Cichlidae > Etia > Etia nguti. Next base: position 13,879 of record VUQG01004707.1, read on the forward strand.
CACTCATGTAACATGACTGATCATCTAAATAAAACTTCAGAAAAACAAATGTGCTACTGTTGTGGTATCACACATCTGATAGATGAGACAGTGCAGATGGGCATTCCTTTGGACATGCAACTCCAAATCTACTGTGTTCTGCTTCCAAGCACCAAGTTATTTTTCAGTATTAACTTCTGAAATCAGAGACAAATCCACACTGAATTACATCAAACTCTACAGATCACTTCTGATTTTGGTTTGAATGTTTTTCAGGTCATAGTTTTCCTGGTCTGCAACTTTTTTGCTTCTTATTCACTCAGCCGCTCTCCTGGTGAGTCTCATTATGGAGCCGTAGGTGTTACCTGTCCACACCTCCTGTCCAGCATCAAACAACTGACAAACCTTAGCCACTGAATTGGATCGGCCACCCCAGAGCCCAGACTTCAAAATTACTGAAACAATGTGGATCATCTTGACAGAGAACAGACAAAAAGCAGTCAACATCCAAAGAAGAACTTTGAATGTCCTTCGAAAAGCCTGGAGAACTATTCCTGAAAACTACTTAAAGAAATGACCAGAGAGTTCAGACTGCGCTCTAGCATAAAGGTGGTCGTACCAAATATTGAGTCTCAAGCTTGTTAGAATAAAACAGTTTCTTTCATTATATACTGCATTTCTGTGTATTCTTTAATAAATCAAAAACCTTGGCTCAAGACTTTTGCACAGTACTGTAGGCTATCATCTCATATAATAATGTGATATATGAAATTTAAGCCAAGAGAGGAAAAAACGTCCTCACAACTTTAAGAAACAGGTTCAGATGGTTGTAAGTAATTCAATCAACTTAGTTCACACTCAACAGAAGTTGGCATAATTTATATTATGTGTTGATATAATCAACATAATCAACATGACAATGTTTTTTTTTAACAGCAACCCTGCAATAAAAACACCTTTGAGAACACACCTGCCAGACTGTCACCATCTAGTGACACTTCTGTCCTTGGGCAATGACAGACATTGGTGATTTTGGCATAGTAATGCCCCTTCTGTCCCCATCACCTGCTTGCTCTATTATGCAGCAGTGTCAGAAAATCCCAGGAACTGTCAGGCTCCAGCCTGCGATTTCTCTGTTGCACCAGTGTCAGCTTGCTGCCCACCGAGCCCCGCCATGCCAGGTCTAATCTCGGCCCCAGCCTGCGAGGCCAATCTCCTGCCACTGAGAGTTGGATTGGAGCCCTGGACAGTGATGGCGGGTGAGCAGTGGCGGGGTATGATCTTAGGAGTGGAGGAGAAAGAGTTAATGACTAATCCTGTGGACCACCAGAGAGGATTGGCTGGGGCTAAAGAGAGATATGGGGACTAGAGAGAATTTGGAACTAGATCAAGTAAGAAGAGAGGAGCTGGAAACATGGGAGAAAGAGCCATGTCAGGATGTGGAGAATATGAGTCTGGCTTATTTTAACAACACAAACAAGTCTGTTAGCAAATTGTTTCCTGATTACAGCATACCTAATATAAAGCAACATTAACAATAATCTGTTTCTCTGTACCGTCAGAGTTCAAGGTTCCCACGTCCCATTTGGAGGAGGTTGGGGTGGACGGATGGTTTGAGGCACTTTGACGCACAGGGCAGCTGCTATTTTTTTTTTCTTTTAACATTATGATTTTAATATTCATCATGTTTTTTATTATTTTAACCATTGCAATAAAATCCAAAGACAATGAAAATGTAGTAATTTTAATCGTGTTCTTACACTTCACTCAATCAGTTGTTGACCAAGCTCTGATTTCTCCTTAATCTAACACTGAACAGCACAGTAAGCTTCATAAAGATGTCTATAGAGCGATTTATTAACTGAATTTTAAAAAGTGTTACATACAAATGTATTTTACTTTATCAACTGCAGTATATGGGAGTGCTCCAGATACCAAAAACCCCCAAAACAAACGGCACATTCTGCTAATGACAGTCTGCTTATGGCCAGACTGAGCTGTCCATAACAGTGAAGAGCAGCACTGCCAGAAGGAAAAATGTGGAAGGGCAATATTCCAACTAAAAAAAAAAAAGCTTAGACATCGAAGTGAGTTCAGTCCGACAGCTCACGTTCGAAATGATTTGCAGCGGTGGCAGAATATTGTTAGAGTCTGGTGTCTAGGCTCCAAGCTCATAGATATGTTACATATAGAAATTGGTTTTAGAGAAACACAGGTTAATTATAGTTTAAAAGGTTGATGGAGGCAGTTCTACATGAGGCAAAAAATCTACAACACGTGTTAATTGTCTCAGTGGCCTTACAGCACCTCTAGTAAAAATGTCATCAGCAGCTCTGCGACACTTCCTTGCTGTTTCTTTCTCCTAATTTGTGAAACTCTGGAGGAGTATGTAATGAGGAAGGTGAGGTTAGCATGACACCATTTGCAGCTTGTATTGAGAAGCTTGTACTGCATGATGGGCAGCTACAGGTACAAAAAAAAGAACACCTGAAAGTAAGTTCATAAACCTGCCATTTGCTAATCGACCTGTTCTTTTCCCCCCTGCATTTAGCCGTGACAGTGATGTTCACTTTTATAAGTGATTCAGACGTAATAATCAGTGCAATCTTTTGTGTAATCGCTGAACACCGGTAACCGTCCCTGCATTCACAAATACATACATTTCCCTCGTTTGGATTCCAAGTCCAGCCTCTGCTCACGTATGTAACAGATGAGGTGTGATTGACAAGTTCTTTTATAAAGTAGCTGTTTAGGAATGTGATAAGAAGGTAACATGCTGGAAGCAGTAGAAAAAAAAAACATGAAAGTGGGCTTCATTTTCAAATACTGTAGCACATTACAGCGAGGCTACAGTTTATAGACGTCCTTCAGGAGGAAATTCAAAGTAGGAGCAGATATACCAGTTGCTCCGCTGAGAGAAACCTAAATAGACGTCTTTGAGGATGTGACTCAGAGGCTCGCCATTATCTCCACCGGCAAATTACAGCTGAATACACACACTCGGGAGGATTTTGAAAGGTATTTGGGGAAATATTAAATTAAAAAAAAGCAGAGTTAGAGGAGAAGCGCTAGATTGATTTTAGCTGTGTACACTGAAATAACTACACTGGGTATGTTAGCAAGGACAATAGAAAAAGTGTGTCGAGCTATTTTGTTTCTTTACGCCATGTGACTGATGTGTCAGTGAGCGAATGTCTCAAAGCTTTTCCTTTTCTCACAATGCACTTTAATATTTAGTGCAGCGATTTTCCATGAATAAACAAGCCAACTGTCCCTCTGCCAATCTGCCATTACAACGATCAAAACGATCAGTTTCTCTGATGTAAACAAACCACGAGCCACTGTGGGGTTTCCCAATGCACAATGTGTAAGTTTGGCTCTCAAAACACAAAGCCTTTAGCACCCACACAGTCCACCCCCCTCACACACACACACACACACCCCCCACTTTAGCGCCACGAGGGATTTGCCTGCTCCTCCTGAGATGAGTGCTGAAGCCCACAAATAAACAGCCTTCAGATGTTTACATATGGAGCACAACACCGTCGAAGGCCTCCGGAGAATGAGCAGAAAGCTCATTTGCACTGTTGATGAGAAGAATCAGAAATTGCTGTGTTGGTTCATGATGACTGATTAAGAGAGGAATATTAGAAGAGATAAGGGAAAAAAATGACTGTTTATGCAGGAAGTTTCACATTTTTAGTTATTTATTTTAGTTTTTGAAGAAATACGTTGAAGTGCACTGAATTTTAAACATGTTTATTCTTTAAAACATTTTTTCCAGCAGGTCTCTAGGTCTCGGCATCTCGAATAATAATGCTGGGATATTGCTGGTGATGGTTTTCTGTCTGACATGTAACAACGTCTGTTACATTTAGCTTTATAGCGATTGCTTCATACAGCTCCTTGTATAACCGTTGTAATATCAGTGTCTCTGCAATTTGCACAAACACAAGCATGCTGTCAGTGGGTGACTTTGACAAAGTTGTCCCACTTTTACTTTTATGGCACTTAAAGTTAACGAACGGCCAGGGCAAAGAGAGTTACCGCAGAATCACAGCTTTTTCTAGCTCCTCTTGGCTTCATTAGAACCTGAGTTTCAGCACCGGGGTGGTTTGCAGCCAAGTGTGAAGTGGCCAAAATGAGAGTCAGCACCTCCAAGTCTGAAGCAGTGATTCTCTGCCACAAAACAGTGGCTTGCTCTCACTGGGTTGGGTGAGAGTTGCTTTGGGCGCTGTACTGGGTGAGGAGAGAGCTGAGCCAGAAGGCAAGGCTTTTGATTTAGAAGAGGAATTAAATACCAACTCTCACCTATGCTGAAGAGCTCTGGGTAGTGCTGAAGGAATGAGTTTGTGGATACAAGCTGGGAGTCTGGTTCTCTGCCTGAAAACAGTGGCTTGCTCCTTCTGGGTTAGGGAGACATGTCACACTGTGTAAAGCAGTTTAAATCTGAATCTCATTTATGACCGATAGAGAGGTGGAGCATAATGTAGCCTTTGCGTTGAGTGTGAAGGTAAAGCTTTTGATTTACTTTGTCATTTGTGTATTCCACCTCTGCCCAATGGACATGAAGTAGAGGAGGAAGATGCAAGAGGCTGTAATAAGTTTCCTCTGTATGGGGGTGGTGCTCAGCCTTAAGGACAGGAGAAGGAGCTTGGACATTTGGAGGAAGTGTGGTGTAGAACCGGCAAAGGAGCCAGCTGAGGTGATTCAGCATTTCCCCTAGTGGTTTCTGGGCACGCCAAGCTGAGAGCAGACCTACAACTCGGTGGAGATTTTATATGGCTTAGGAACACCTGAAGATCCCCTAGGAGGAACAGGAAACCATATCTGTCTAACCTGCTGCCTCTGCAGCTCAACTTTGGATAAACAGAAGCAAACAGGTGGATATTTTTTTTTCCTCTTTCAATTGCATGAAAAAAGGACATCTGAATATATGTGTCTCTATGACTTTACCATTTCATTGGCCAAATTTATAAAGAAAATACTCAGATTTATCCCGAATAAAACATTTATTCTTTGCACTCCTAAATGGAGCCCACTGTTAAATCACTGACTGTATTAATATAATTGTGGGTGCTGCTATCATGACTTACTATAATAATGGCTTCTGTAAGCAATAAGATGAGACAAAGACAAACCAACAAATGGCTACAGGGTGTCCAACAGATATTACATCTTAGCAGTGCATAGAAGTCTCATATAAAATGACCTGCTCTGGTTTAGTGCTTAACTGAGCATCAGCAGAATAATGAATGCTGCAATTATCTTCAAGCAAATGAGAAAATGTTCTTCTCCCCGCTACAATGACCCTCATGAGGAACTGCTATTGTGACCTCTTTCTTTATTTCCTTTCCCCCATCCTTCCTTTCTTAATTTGTTTCCTTCTTCCTTTCTTCCCCCACCTTTCCTTAAATAACTCTCTTCCTTCCTTCTTTCTATTCTTTCAGGGTTTCGCTTTTCCTTCCTTCCTTTATTCCTTTCCACTTCTTTCATTCATTTTTACTTTTTTCTCTCTCTCCTCCTTTCTTCCTTTCTCGCTTCCATCCCAAACTCATCACACTGCTCAAATTTTTTCCTAAAGTGCCCACCTGATTCCCTCGCTCCCTCTCCTAATCCCAGTCAAATCCTGTCATTACAGAAAAAAAGTCCAGTCCTGCCATCTCTCTATCCTGATATCTGCTCATCCCTCCTTTTCCACAGGCCTTGATTTGGCAATCTTCCCCCCCGCACCGCTCTCCATCTTGGCCTCGTTCCATTATTTTCAGGATGACAAAAAAATATATGACAATAAAATCCCCGATGCCGCTGAGAGCGAGGGCTGGCCCTAAGGTGACCCTGTTACTCTCATCAGCCTCCGTTCCACTTTCCCTTCCACCTTCACTGATAGCTCTGCCACACGGCGGCTGCCACTCTCCGTTTACATTATTCCACCCAAACACCAGATACCGTCTGAACCTCACCACCGCCCCACTCCAATTCATCTCATTCAGAACCCCTGCTGCGCACACACATATGCACGCGCACACACCGGCGAGGGAAATTTCAATAATAATTTCAGAGTGGTATGATTGGATACGTTCCCATGGAGAGACGAAGGAAAAGCAAACCCGCAGAGGTGAGAGATGGAAAATGGGAAAGGGAGTGAGCGCGAACGTGTGTGGATGAAGGGATCTAACAACTTTGCTTCTATCTCATTTGCAGATCCTATCCCTCTCGGTCTAGATTACGCTGTTATCCCCGTGCCAAAATAAAGGCTTATCAGCCCAGCCTTTCTTGTGTGCTCTGCCTGAATGTATGCTCCGTGAGACCGGAGAATAGATCTCTTTCAACACAGGGAATATCTTCATGTACACTGTAAAAAAAAAAAAAATCAAATGCCACTCATTTTCATGTGCTGTGTACTGTAAGAAATGGGGATGCCGTCCAAAACCTTTTAATTTTGTTTTACCATCATCAGCTTGAATCAGTAAACTATATTATGCCGATACGGTCAGACAAAGAGACTTCCTACAAGTGAAAACATTATTTTCTCTACGGAAGTAGCACACCTCGGCATCGGTGTATTACACACAAATTATTATTAGCTGTAGCCTATTTATTCACGGTACACCACCAGACACCAAAGAAAACAGTCAAGTGATACTTCACAGGGTTAAATCTGGAATTTAATTAAAAGGTAAAACCATTTTTTAAGTGGTCTGCGTTCAACTGCCCATCAGGACAAAAATAACCACAAAAATAACCTCAAAATAAAAGTCACATGTGTTGGCTAATTAGAGTTGTTAATGCATAGTTATGCTGGTATACAGTGGGATGCAAAAGTTTGGGCAACCTTGTTAATAGTCATTATTTTCCTGTATAAATCGTTGGTTGTTACAATAAAAAATGTCAGTTAAATATATCATATAGGAGACACACACAGTGATATTTGAGAAGTGAAATGAAGTTTATTGGATTTACAGAAAGTGTGCAATAATTGTCTAAACAAAATTAGGCAGGTGCATAAATTTGGGCACTGTTGTCATTTTATTGATTCCAAAACCTGTAGAACTAATTATTGGAACTCAAATTGGCTTGGTAAGCTCAGTGACCCCTGACCTACATACACAGGTGACTCCAATAATGAGAAAGAGTATTTAAGAGGGTCAATTGTGAGTGTCCCTCCTCTTTTAATTTTCTCTGAAGAGTAGCAACATGGGGGTCTCAAAACAACTCTCAAATGACCTGAAGACAAAGATTGTCCACCATCATGGTTTAAGGGAAGGATACAGAAAGCTGTCTCAGAGATTTAAGCTGTCTGTTTCCACAGCTAGGAACATATTGAGAAAATGGAAGACCACAGGCTCAGTTCAAGTTAAGGCTCGAAGTGGCAGACCAAGAAAAATCTCGGATAGACAGAAGAACACCTTGTAGGTAGCAGAACACCTGCTACCT
>VUQG01004709.1:10278-20443 GCA_015106755.1 Etia nguti
CTGCCTCCCCCAGTCGGGGAGTTGGATTCTGTCCATGGATGAAGATTTAACTGGAGACGCAGCAGATTATTGCTCCAGAGTTTCTGTCACAGGTTTATTTCTTAATTTACTCTAAGAAAGTATGGAGGCCCATCCTGTCATCCACACACGTGAGTCTCACCTAACACTATTAGTTACCTCACACTGTGAGGCACTCTCTGCCTTCTGTCCAGGTTCAACTGTTCAATCATGAAAAACATATTTCTCTGTCAGTGCTGAGAGGCACTGCCTGCAGCTGATCCTTTTAGCTTCCTTTCTATTTTTACAGCATGTCTAATGTTCTGACGCCCTACTGAAACAAACACACCTGCTCTGCCTCACCTTTCCCTCAAGCTGCAAACATCTGGCATCCAGCTTTTTCTGTTATTATAACCACAGATCCATTCAGAATCTTTGACTCTGAGGAAGAAGAGGCAGACGCTTTAAGAGGAAGCTGGGTTTCTCTGTCTGTGGTCATGTGATCCTCCTCGTGATAGTATAAAGTTCAGAGATCTTCTCTCAGATCAGATTATCATCAATAAAACCTGAGTGTCCACACAGCTGTGACGTCGGTCTGTGTTGCAGGACTTGCACCTCTCCTGATGTTTCTCACACTTTCACTTCATTTTATTTTTATTTCTACAGATTTCTTCTTGATGTGAGTGAACAGCTGAAGGACCAGGGGTAACATGTGAAGATGTTTTATCTGTCCCCAAAAAGACCTTTGGTGCTGTGAACAGTCACATGACCAGTGATGAAAAAACAAGCAGGAATGAGCTGGCAAACCTTCAGACGCAACCGCTGTAGCCTCAGTGAATGTGTGTGTCTTTAACATATCACTCTTTTTAAACAGGCTTATAGTTTGACTGTCTGGCCTTTGTGTGTGTTAATAGCAGTGTGGCCCTCCTGTGTTTTTACAGGTGTGTCCACAGCACACCCTGAAATGCTGGGAATCCCTCAGTGACCACCCAGCAGAGTGAGGAGAGTGTGGACATGCTACTACAGAGGCTCAGACTCAAGTAACTAGCAACCATCACTGTGTCAGGCCTCATTAACATACAGTTAACCTGTGAGGGAGTCAGACAGTCTGAGTGACTGTTCCTTCCTCTGGTCAGGTCACACATGTTGATCTGAAACCTCATTGAGCATTAATGGGGCTCCACAGACGTGCAGGTTACCCAGATGTGCATTTATGTCCCTCTGCACCCTCCTCCTCCCTGCACTCCTGTGCTACAGAGGTCTGTAAACAGCTCCCGGGGTTGATACAGGCTGTCAGTGTGTCGCAGCTATAAGCAGCTGTAACCGCAGACCCAATCACAGACAGGAAGTCCTGACTTCCGCCTGACAGCTGCGGACATCTTCATCACCGTTCCGGGCTGATGAGGATTTCTGGGAGACCACACCCGGAGGAAACTCTGCGATTCCTCAGGTGTTATGACATAGAAGCTCGGGTGACCCACAGCTGAACTCACAGCCTCGCGGAGCTTCACAGCAGCGCGTGAACGCCCGCCGTCTCCTTATCAGCCTTGAGGTTGTTCGCGGGGACGCGCAGAGCGACAGCTGCCGGATCAACAATATCCAGGAACTCCGGCTAGCTGCCGCCGTGGGTTAGCAGCCTCCTCCCAGCAGCCCCCGCGGCTCTTACCGTAATTCCTGTGTGGGCTCCGGCTCCTCTCGGAGTGACGTCAGGGGCCACGTTTATCCCCGCGAGCGGCTCCTGTTACTATCAGCCACCGTTCTCCGTGAAAAACCTCTTGATTTTAGCTCGTTAGCTCAGCGGCATCAGCCCGTCACATCCCGGCCCTACCAGGAGGAGCAGATGACGTCAGAGCCAGGCAGGCAAGCAGTCTGCGCGTGCGCAAACACCATGTCATTCTGCTGCTTCTCTTAGAGCGCTTTATCGTTACTGCCCTCCACCGGATAGATCAGGAATTACCTCAAACAGAAGATTGACGGCTCCAGAACGCAAGTGACGTCATCGGCGTCACACAGAGTCATCACACCCTGCTGAGCACAGCTGCACGCCCGAGGGCCTCCAGCTGTGCTCCAGCTGAATTCAAACACTGATCTGCATCTTCACCTACTAAGCTGGTGAAGACAACACCAGGGCTTTAAAGAAGATGTGAACACAGTAATGTTTCATTATCAGGTATTTCTGCAGGAACTACTTCCTGTGTGGCAGCTTTCACAACTAAAACCGTGGGGGGATTAATAATGCTTTCCATGTTAAGAGCACGCGGTGGTGTATCTTTTGCTCCTCTCTGTTTGTTCTTTTTATGTTCTTTCAGAAGTCAACCTGAGCCCATACAGTGATTTTCACAGCATCAGGTCTGAACACCACCCACGCTGCAGTTCTTAGCCTGCGCCGTGTGTGCACAGATATTTAGATTCGATTATGAATCCACAAATGTATTTTTATGTTGTTATCTCTGCTCAGCCGGTCTTTCACAGAGTGATGAGCTCCTCCATATCTTTAAATCACACTTGGCCTCTGTGTAGGTCTGAGGACTGAAGACAAAGGCAGTGACTCAGGAGAGCAAACTGATTGTTTCTTCCATCAATAAGGCTGTAGGGATCTGTATTGTCTTCATGTGAATGGAGGCTAATGAGCCTTATCGGCGGGGGGGGAGCGCAGTCTGGGAGCAAGACTGGTATTCAAGTCATTTTAATGAGGAGGTGGGCAGGAGGCTGAGGGGAGGTCTGAATGGGCCCCAGTGTGCCGGAGAGTTGGAATCTCTTCATGTTCTTCTGAAAGCCGCTGACCCTGATTATCTCTGCCTCTGTATATGTATTCATCAGAGAAATTTCTTACTACTCTGCTATACCGAGAGTTCAAGAAAAAAAATAAAGTTTAAATAAAGAACAAATAAACAAGAAAGAATAAATTTAAAAATAGTAAATAATACTGAGAAAAAATAAACCATGAAATAAAATCACTGTAAATAAATAAATGATTGGTTTGTGCCTTTAAATCTTGAAGGTGATACATTTTAAATCACATTTAATTCATACAGAAATTTCTGTTTAATTTCTACATTTGGTTGAGTTTAGGGAAACGTGTGAGTCACAGCGGATGTTCCATGATGAAAACAGACTTTAATAAAAACGTGAATAAAAGCAGCAAAGTGCCGATCATTAATCAGCTGTTCAAACACATCTGGAGTCTTTCTTTTGTCTGTGTCACCTGCTGTTGTTCAACTTCTTTAAAGTTAAAAAAGTGAAATTATAAATTACAGAATTATTTAACATGAATTAGTCATATAGTTTTCTTATCTTACTTAATTATATCAAATTAATTCATTTTTAAATATTGAATTAGAATTATCCTTCAAATAAAAACTGCATTTTTGTCTTTTCAATTAAAAGACCAACAAACACATTTAAATCCACAGAATCAGGACAGAACAGCAGAGCTCCTGGAGCTGTATCATAAATGTTTTAAAGCAATAAATCACATGAACAGGATCAGCTGCCTCAGTATAACTACACAGAGCTGAACCAGCAATAAATCAACTGTGTGTGTGTGTGCATGTGTGTGTAGCTAATTAACACATCTCTGCCTCCCTGCTGATGCATTTTGCAGCTTTCATATGTAAATTAGCCCCATTGTTATTTAAATAGATTCATTTCTTCTTCGGTGGTGTTCACTGATCGTTAACATGGAGGAAATGGAGTGATTATTCCCACAGCTGGTGGAGTTTAAGTGTAAATTACAGATGTGTGCGCTTCTCCTGGTTTCTGTGAGAATAAAACTTAAACTAACGAGAGCTTTCATGGTTCCCCCAAGAAAGACAGAGCAGGTTAAAGACATGAGCACATCCATGTACAGCTGAGGTCCTATAATGGCCTTAAACAAGCAGCGTTGATTGATTCGAAAGGTTCAGGATCAAAGCCAAAGTCTACTGCACCTCATTCACACGCAACACTTTACCTGATTTAAACTTTTAGCTGCAGAGTCCAGAACACAACTCAACACACCACTGCACATATACACTGTATGTATACACTGTATGTATACACTCTGTATATATACTGTACATACAAGTTGCACAGGGACTACTCATAACTTTTTTTTCAGGATCACTGCCAACAAAATCTCTTCTGACCGACTGAGATCACAGAAACAAACCGCTATAAGTTAACATGACATCACACATCAAATGTCTAAATATTACACGCAGTACACAAACTTGCACTATTGGTCAAAATCTTGTGAACACCAATCAATAGTGCTGATAAAAGCCCCCCCCACACACACACACACACATACACACACACACATCTCAGCACAAACTGACTCTAAACTGGAAGTGATTAGGAATCAGATGATGGATTTATGTATGTTTTATAATTTATTCACTGAACAGTAAACTCCATTTCATTTTCATCAGCCTCTGACTGAACTCACAGAGAGTTAGAGGCCTCAGAACACAGCAGCGTGTTCAGCTGTGATCGACTGCAGTGATTAACATTTCACCTTTGTCACAGCACAGCTCGGTCTGAGGCTATTTTCAGGTCATGTGGTGCTGCGTTCAGGGACAGGGTCCTTATCAGAGATCAGAGACCTGCTCTTTCTCCTCTTGAACCCCGGCATTCAGTAGGTTGAGTTCTGAACAAATATTTACACGATGCTGTGCCAGAACAGCAGCAGGTTGTTTCCTAACGAGGCTGGAAGGCCAGCATTCGTGCTGATAGTGTTACATCACTTCATGCTGCTTCTGCTTGAACACAAAGTATTTCTGCAGGGACGGCCTGCTGCTGTCTGAGGAGCTCTGCAAAGACTGCATCAGTGCTTTATGTGATGTTTGCAAAGATGCACAAGGAACAGAATTAATAAAGTTCATTTTTCAGCTCCGGACCTCATTCGGAGGTGCACTGCAGACACTGTGGTCATGTCCTTGGAGATCTCTATAAGAGTTTAATCTCTTGCTACAGGTGCTTTAGGTTTACGTGTACAGAGGGGAGAGTTAAAGACTGATCCTGATTTTTTTGAGCACTTTACTTTCTGTGTTAAATGTAGTTTAGGTTCAGTTTCGTTTTCCTGCATTTGCTCAATTATTTTTTTTTCTTTTTTTTAACATAAAGGTTTAATTCAGTTTTTATTAATTTTGGTCTTTGTGATTATTATAATATGAAGATTATTTTTCAGAATGCATTTAAGAAATAAACAGGCATTAATTCAGTTTAATTCAGTGTTATTTATATAGCCCTAATTCACAACAACGTTTAGTCAATATGCTTTATATTATAACATAAAGACCAAAAAAGTGTGAAATAAAAGTATAAACATGAGTAGTGATCAGTAGTAGGATTGATATATTTGATATTTTATTATCTTTTTCTGGTGGAGTTCATTTAATAATAATAATCTGATAACTTTATCAACAACAACACAGAAAGTTTGGTTTGTAAAAACAAAAAAATTCACAGTCAAAGAGCCAAAAAGTGAAAATAGTTAATATTTAAAACCTTTAAATATGTAAAGATCATCACTAAACCTGCGAAAGCAGAGGGAAGGAAGGTGGATGATTTTAAATAGCTGGGGTCAACCATCCAAAGCAACAGGTGGTGTCTGAGAGAGTGCAGGCAGGGTGGAGTGGGTGGAGACAAGGGTCAGGGGGGATTTGTGACAGAGTGAAAGGGACGGTTTAGTAAAGTCACAAACTTCACCAGGAACTGTTTTCTCAGATAATCAATCAGCTGTTTAGATAAAAAAAACAAAAAAAACCCATTAAAAATAAGTAAATGTTATAATCTAAGAGCGAATGTGGTGATGTTTTCAGATCTCCTGTTTAATCACACCACCAGTGCAAACTCCACGCACCTCACTGACTGCACTGAGGTGTAACCTGTGCCTGTGTGTGTGTGCCAGTCGTGCTTCATGTGCTGAGGTAAAGCACCAAAATAACACGGCCTGTTCTCTAACCTGGGATCGTGTCCCGGATCAGAGCTGCTGTTTACAAAGCTGTCAGCTGCTCAGCATCATGGGGGGATCAGCCTGTTTCCCGCCTCCACCTTTACTGCAGCTCACAGCCAAAACACACAGCACCACACCAGAGATGTGACACAGTTTCCTACAACACACAACGCACCATTGCACGGACACAAAGTGAGCTCATGTTAAAAGAAAATCAATATAAAAATGTCACGTGTATGTTCATGTTTTTAGAAGAATGACAGAAAAAACATTCAGCGGGTCTGTGGTCAGGTGTAAAGGTCCAGCTGCACATGCAGCCCACAAATCCTGCAGCAGTGACCCCCAAGACCCCCACTCATCCTAGACCCACAGACACAAACAGATTGCCCACAGACACAAAGAGACCCACAGACAATGCAGACACAGTTTGCTGTTACATGTCTCCAGCTGTGTCTCTTACAGATGTTATACATGTTCACATGTGTTTTGTGGCCCAGTGAAGACTTTTGAGTCTCTCCTCTTTTTTGTGTGCAGGTTTTGCATCTCACTTTAGTTTCTTCTCACATGAATATTCAGATTTCATTATTCATTTTAAAATTTAACACCAAAGAAAATCGGAAAAAACAAGCACGCACATATTGAAAACTTTGAGTTTATATTAAAATTTTCACCAGTACTGTGACACAGGTCTACAGAGAAAACTGTTAAAATTATAAGAAAATATGAGTCTGAACTCTGTAACACAGCTGCATCATATTTGATTCAGTTTATGAGTTTTTCAGATTTCTACGTAATCAGTGTAATCTCCCCCCGAAAAATAATAAGTAATAATAAAGAGTAAATAAGTTTCACATTTTTTAAAAAATAAACTGAAAAACAATGTCGGATGTAGCGAATCTGATATAAATTATAACTCATAAATGCAAAGAAATTTTTTTCCACGTGTTTCAATAAACACTCCTTTTTTAAATTAAAAAAAATCTCTTTTTGTGAAGTTTTACCTTTACAGGGTTAATATTCATGCTTCCAGGCAGTGAGCGGATGATGTTTGATTTAATCTACATTTAATTTACTAAAACAGCACGAGGCGCTAAACTGGGCTCCACCACCCGCACTAAAAATCTTAGATTGCGGCTTTCTGTCAATCTTCACACGGAGAGATGGCTCTGACAGCAGGGGGCCACGCCGCCGACCACTCCGTCAGCGCGCTCTCTGATTGGCTGTGGACGCGTGTCCACGTGAACGCGGCGTGGCCGTTTCAAGGCAGGAGAGGAAGAAAAGTGGCTCACCGGCTTTAATGTGAGCTGAGAGGAGCGCGCTGGTAGAGGGCTGGTGCTGTGGAGTCCTCAGAGATCCAGGACCGAGACCCAGACCCAGGACCAGGGCACAGCGCGGTGACGGCATAACGGCACCGGACAGACCGCAAATGGTTCTCGGCAGCAGCTCCAGGTAAGACCGCGGCGCTGAACGCTTATGGTTCTGAAGTTCTGGTGTGAACACGTGAGTCCGGAGCCTTAGAGGCCCGGTTAGGTTCTGATGACGTCATAAACGAAGCCTTTAAGAGGCTCTGGAGCTAACATGCAGTTACACTGTGAAGTAAAAGTTCAGATGAAGCGAGTTTCTGTGCCTGCAGTTCTTTTTTTATGACTGAGGTTAACAGTGTGCGCTGCTCTGAACCAAACTCTTAGTTTAAATTATTAATATTAACGGTCTTCAGTGTTTAAAGACTCTAGACTGCAGTTTATTCATCTTCTTTAACTCTTTAGACCAAAACAGATCTCAGAGACTGATCGGTGCTTACTTTGTCCCATTAATTTATTCCTGTTTGCATTAACCTGCCGTTCTACAAAAGTTTTCACCCTTTTGGTGAGTGAATGAATGAAACCCGGAGACATGGCGGAAGGTGACCGCAACGTGGTAACTTGGGGGGGGGGGTGACCTGTTGCACAATTTACGGTGCAAGGCACGGAAGTGTGACGAAACTTCCGCTACACCTGAAGGGGAAGCGTCACAGTTAGTGTGCTGCTAGTGTTGATGTGAAGAGTCGGGTCGCAGGTAAATGTGTCTGCAGTGTGTGGTGTGGAGCTCCTGCTGCTCAGGTGTTCTCACTGTAGTACGTTTCACCTGATGAGAGGAGGCGCCGTGAACGCAACCGTGTTAGTGCAGGTTTTAAGTGGGCGTTTTATTAGGTACACCTGTCCAGTCTCAACAAGTTAAATACAACATGAAGAGACTGTAAGGATTTATTTTTGGATATTTAAAATTATTGCACCAGCATGCATCTGCTCTTATATAACTATCATTAGCTTACAGCTTGATGTGTTTAAGGTATGTGCTAACTAGAAATAAAGACAAGATGGTAGTTTAAACTTTTAATGAAATTTCTAGTTTGAAGCAACAAACCGAAGACAAATGTAACAAAAGTGCATTTTGTGCTCAGTGCTCACAACTATATTGAGCTTTGGGACTATATAGACAGTATACTCCAATCTGCTCAAGATTATTGTTCATAGCCAGGAAAGTTAGCTTTTCTACATGTTCTGCAGAAAGGCTTGCTCTCTTTTGAGAGCAGATGTTCCCTGCTGTGGAGAAGATCCGCTCCGATGGGGTGGAGGTTGCAGGAATACACAGAAAAGATTTAGCTAGCTTTGATAGTGTGGGGAAACGTCCCTCATTTTCACTCCACCATTTAAGAGGATCATCCTATTTAGAGACTGTGGCTTCTTTAACTTCACTTCTCACAACTTGGACATCTTGGTCCTCCTTAGATGCTTCTTCCTCATTGTCACCCTGACTGTCTGTGTCAGACTCAAGGAGGTTGTCCAGAGCAGTCTTTTCAATTCTACCTGAACCATTGGCCGTCTGCAGTTTTGCATGCTCATGTGCCCCAGCATTTGCTTCTTTGACAGCAGGCACTTCAACAGTCCCCTGCACTCTGATGACATCTTCAGGAGCCAAAAATTTCAACTTTCTGTATCTGGGGTCCAAGGCAGCTGCAAGAATAACAGGGTTTTCTTTGTCTGCTGAGAAAGTGCATATACTCCCCCCATCTCTGTGTTATGCCTTTTTCTGCACTGGCAATGAAAGATTTTCCTGAGCTCGTCTCAAGTTGGCTTTGGTGTACAGCCCGTGTCAGCCCTTTGACCACCTGTGGAAGACCTGAAATGGTTGTGTACTGCTGTCCACTAAGGTAAACAGTAGCAGTCTCAAAAGGCGCCAACCCTTGCTTCAGTTCTTTAACCCACTGCTCTGGCTTCAAGTCGAAGTACTGTTTTCCCCCTTGGAGTTACCTCAGGATCTGAAAGAGTGGCAGTGAGAGGCCAGCGCTGTTCGAGGAGTCTCTCTATCATGTGGAATGTACTATTCCATCTTGTACTGACATCTTGGATCAGTGTATTTTTCTTCACATTTGCCCCTGTTTCATTTTTAACCTTGTACTAGCCAGCTTGCTTCTCTTAAAGTGCTCCACTTTCTGCCTAGCAGCACCTAGTGCTCTGCTGATGGTGGTTTCTTTGAACACAGTATTGACTATGAGCTGGAGTGTGTGTCCAGCACAGCGGATAGAGGCCCATCCATGTTTTTCTTCAAGCAGTCGCATTGCTGCCACCATATTGGAACCAATGTCATGTACTACTGATGTCAAACTTTGTTAACACCTCTTCCATCCATGTCATTATATTGGCACCAGTATGCCTCTCCTCAAGAGGCATGGTGTCAAGGATGAAGCTCTTCATCTTCCAATCTTCACTCAGGAAATGGCAAGACAAACCAAGGTAGGCCTCTGTTGCACGACTGGTCCACACATCAGCAGTCAGGGTGAAGAAACTTTTGACACCTCCGAGGGTCTGCCTTACCTAAAGATATGAGATGATTTGGAACAATAGTAAGCATTAGGGAGAAAATTACAGTATATTTTTTTCATTATTAATTATGCTTGTCAGTTTATGCATCAAGATTTAGATTTACCAATTAAATAATTCAGTTACATCAAATACAGTTAAGTAGCTTAACCAATAAACATTCAACATATCAGTAAAAAAAACCTTTACGTTACATCCTTTAACCAAGATTAATTTATTGGTTGTTCAGTCAGCAAGCTCTTAATATTATTTCATCATGAAATGTATTTAAATTGTAATACAAATTGCTATTTTGTGTTTGTGGTGTGAGAGAGTGGAGAGACAGAAATACCAACCTTCTCAAAGGTTGCATCATATTTCTTTTCCATCA
>VUQG01004713.1:0-11388 GCA_015106755.1 Etia nguti
TGCATACAAATGCAAGAAAACAAGGCTACAAACTATAAGTGCTTTTATTGATTATGAGGAAGAAAGTTTAAAAAAAGAAAGTGAAAGAAATCTACAAAATAAAATCCAGAACCTGGAGTTACAACTGCACTGACTAAAAAATAAATTTTAAAAATCACTACTTATGTTCCCGCCGGTCTTCAGTTGAATCAGACATCTAAATATGGATCTGCATACGGCCAGACTGTGTACCTGCAGCAGCAGGTGGTGGATAAGAGTAGGCCATGTTGCCAGCAGCAGGCGGAGGCCCCTGGTAGAAGCCATTCTGCTGGGGAGGTGGTGGGTAAGGATAGCCTTGAGGAGCAGGTGGAGGTGGGCCATAGCCATTCATCATACCAGGTGAAGGGTAACCGTAGGCAGCAGCTCCATTCTGCACCGGAGCGCCACGAGAAGCTGGAGCACAGAAAGAATAAAAGTGACTTTCCAAACACTCCAGAAGATACAGAGTTATCTGTATAGTAATTTACTTTGTTTCTATAAAGCGTTTAATCTTTAAAGTAATTTTTTTTTTTTACTGCAACTGTACCATGTTTTTAATATAGTAGTACTGCTACTTTGGTGAAGGGTTTAGCTACTTTAACACGCGTTTCATGGTTATAAAGCAAAGGTAATGAATTAAAATGGCATACAAACCATTTGTGGCCAGTTTGAAGAGGTGCTGTCCCAACTCTATGGCTCCTCCACTGGGGAATGACATCTTAAAATGTGCCTGACCCTCCCAGCCACCTGATTAAAAAGTCAACTCCCTTTAGAGCAAATACAGAAAGCTGCCTTTTTTTAAGCAAAGTAAAGTTCTGAAACTAATACACCACAGTTTTCACCAATATGGGTTGATATAAGATCGTTTTAGAGACAGACAATCAAATATACCACAGCGACTAAGTGTAAAAGCAAAAGGCTTCCTACCACCAGGCTCAGCAGACACTGTCCCTTTAATGTAGTTGGCTGCAAAGACTGGCTGCTCAATGCTGCAGCCCTTCATCAGGTAATAGGGGAACATGGCTGAACCCAGGCAGTCCTTGGTGTTACTAGATACAAACACCAACTGAGCCGGTGAACAAGAGATGAGGCAAAAAGATGAGTTACATAAGGATACATGAGCACATGAAAAGCAGCGTAAACATCACGGTAATGGTTTTTTTTCTGTTTTTGTTTATTGGTAATTTCGGTAGTACCCTGTACGGTGTGAGGTACACCGTGCCCTTCTTGGTCCCCTTCAGCAGATCTGTCTTGCAGGTGACATCACTGAACGACAGCTCCACATTCTTGCACTCCCTTAAAACACTGGATAAAGAAAAGGCAGATGAAAATTAGGTCACTGCTTACAGTGACTATAACGGAGCTAAAAAGTATCCTAACATGTAGGAATTGTATGTCGCAGCAGCTAGAAAAAATTGCAAATTGCAAATTACAAAACATGCCACGGGAAGACATTTGTGTTTTACAAGATTTCAACATCCTGACTAAAAATGCTACCAAAACTTCCTGTTTGGATAGTCCGCTAACGCACGTTAGAGCCATCTTGCCTAAACCACATTACGCGACGATGTTAAAGTATGGCCGTTAAAAGTCTCGCCGTTAAAAGAACACACAACACACACAACGCCCTGAAATATACAGTAAAAAATAAAACAGCTAATGCTAACATTACCTAGGCCAGCTAGCTGGAGGCTAGCAGTTGGATAGCATTGAGCTGACTACGCATTGGAAAGTAAAAGGTAAACAAAGCCGAAAACAGAGGCGACAGCTAGCTAGTTGATACAATTAAACACGCTGACACTAAGTAATACCCTCACCTCTCTCCGTTGTTTATCAACACGTTGCCGTTGTGCGTATGATTACGATTTAAAGCCATGTTTACGAGCCGTCCTACGCTCTCCTGTTGCCTATGCTTAATGCTAAAGCCAGTCTATCAGCCTGACTGGAATCACCCAGAAACGTCACGAGCCTTACGTCACCACGCCGTCTGACAACTCGTGACCTGCCGTGAGACGATGAACAATGTCCACACGATCAAACAGAAGAAGTGTCTGACATGATCCCAGTAAAAGTTAGAAATATTCAGAATGGTTTCTGATTAAAAGTGTGTTTACGGTGGATTGTTATTCCCAACGTATTTTCCCCTCCATGTATACAGGAATGTTTTGGATGGGTGTAACATTTTTTTCTAAAAATGTAAATATATAAATAATTAAATAAATTTGACGATGAAGTGAATAGTTTGATGCCAAGTTATCACAAGTTATCACAATGGGAAAGCACAGATAGAGAAACTCATGAGCTGCCCTACACCCTCATATAGATGTATTATTACATGAAGTACTGGCGCAAGAGAAGAAACATCATTTTGTATTGAATAACACTTTTCCAAAGTAGTGATAGAAATATTTGGAGCCGCTATTTAAGTAAAACCCAGAATCCTCTGTAATGATACGCAGTTTAACATCAAAATGTGCGTTAAGTAATTCAAGCTTTTATGTACTGTTATATTTCCATCCAAAATACAATGAAGTAGAAGTGCAAACCAATCAGAAGTACTGTTTTTTTGTTGTTGTTGTTGTTTGTTTGTTTTACCAAGTATTTTTTAAAAATTGTACTTTAATAGAGTAAATGTACTGAGTTACAACATTTATCCTGCACCTTATGGAGATTAAAAAATAATTTTATAAATATTAGGTTATTTATACAAAACTATGCAGAGAGTCTAACCGATTATTTCCCAGTTTCTGGTTTTTGTTGTTGTTCTATTTGCCCCCTTTTGTATTGGCTGTGTATCTATTTCTACCTGTGTATATGAACTTGTTGACAATAAGGAAAGTAGAAAAAAAGGACAACCATATCCATGCAGGCAACATCGTTATAGCAACTGCCGAGATCTGTCCCTTATTCTATGTACTTACACTTTCTATACTGTAGCCTTTTAATGTTGATTTGGGCTAATTTAGGTTTAGCTAAATTAAAATTAGCTTGAAAGCTGCACTGTAGCTGGAGTCCAGCTAGGTCTGGATTAAGATAACTAACTTCATGTAAGCCTGCACAGAAAATCAGGTCATTTATTGCAAAGCACAATGTTTTCATAGCAAACACAGCTGGAGCACAGCAACAAAATAGGCATTCCCTTGCAATCCTGACAGGATGAGTGGGTGTTCTGATGGCAGCGAGTAAAGGTTTAAGACTGCTTATATAATAACTGGGGTGGGTACAAGCTTTGCCACGGGGAGAGCGAGAGGCGGGTGAGGCCAGCGAGTTATGCAATGCTTTCATTTAATGGCCCCCTTAGGATAGAGTTGGCCGTGCATGTGCTCAGTGTGATATTTAATATTTAAACGTTGACCTTTTTTATTAATTACCAGCTTTATCCTGTGCCCGCGTGCACGTAGGTGGGTGACGCTGAGCAGGTCTGCGGGCACCCTTTAACTCTCTGCACCGCACCGTTCCTCGACCCTTCGGAACGCCATAGCTTTAAACTAATTAACACTAATTAACAGGTGTCACGTGACCGTCTCCAGCGCACTAGATAGGGCTAGATATTTCTGCCGTTAAAAGACAAAGTATGCAAACTATAGCGAGATGAATTATTGTTCTATAAAGATTTGCGCGACTCTTTTACTTTTCGCCGTCATGGCTCGGCGCTGCGTCTGCCTTTCCCCCGATCACAGGAAGAAAACACTCGAGCAGAGGACACAGCTCGCCATGCCGCGAGTCACCTGCTCTGTCCGAGGCATCAGAGCTGTGTTTGGCCCTCTGGTGAAAAACAATGTGTACGCCAGAGGTGAGGTATAGGGCAGCAGGATGTAAGGAAGATGCTTGGTTCATTTATTTGACCCGCATTTTTTGCATTGATCTCCAACTGTGTGTGTGTTTTGTTTCCTTTCCTTAGACGTGACAGGGGCTACAGTCCCAGTGCTTCAGTCTGAGAAGTACTGTGGAGTGCGAGTGGGTAGAGTGAAGAACCAGAGCCTCTCGTTTTTCAGCAGATATGACAGCTGCTTTGTTCATGTTGAGGTGTGAATCCTGTTGCAGAGTTTACATGAAGGAAATGTATGGCATTGCCAAGTAGGGCCAAAAAATAATGCAATAATAGTATATTTAACCAATGGAGGTAAAAATAAGTTTGCAATCTGCATGTATGTCACTTCTTGACAGCCACACTACAATAACCTTTGATCCTCAGGGCAGCAAAGCCGTCATTCCACTGCAGGTCCAGCTGGCAGGAGAGGATCGATGGATCAGGGTCAATATCAGCTGTCCCCTGATAAAGACAAGAAGTGAGAGGACCCAGCCTCGCCCAACATGTGAGTGGAGACAGCTGATTGAGCTTGACAAACTCACTGACCCAGTTGTGTCCTGTATACCTAAAATCAGTCCTCCCTTTTCATCAGTCAAAAGTCACCCTGGCACAATTTCCCCTGGAGCCAAGTTTAGAGTGTTGTCTTGTTGTTGTTGTTGTTGTAATTACCAATACTGGGTAGGAGTCTGCACAGTTCAGGGTGACGATCTAAGACATTTAAAAACAGAATTCTTCTCCAGCATTCCCCGGAAACTGTAACATTGAAAGAGCTCTTCGAGTGGACTGTGGCCACCAAAGCGTTTCCAGTGATGTCTGCTACAAACTGGGCTGCTGCTACGATGCTCGTGATTCAGCCTGCTACTACACACTCAATGGTAAGATCTTTTTTTTTCCCCCCCTCCAACCTTTCCTCTAAACAAGCAGGGGTGCTTCTAGGACTCTTAACCCCTTAATAACCAGTCGTGGGGGGGGGGGCTTAAGGGAAATCAGAAATGGATACCAAAAATTAATTGAATCATTAAATTTAAATTTCAGAGGTTTATGTGTTTTGACTGTGGACAGACTTCCTGCCTGTATATGCCTGGCCTTCATAACAAAATGCAGTCTTGTTACCACCGTAAATATGTTTGGTACTACGGAGTACCAGGTACCAAGTAGTACCAATTATGTTTGGTACTAATGAGCAGTAAAATTACATCTATAGTTAGCAGCAGAGCTTTCAAGGCATGCTGATATATTTGTCTTTATATAGTTATAAAGACAATTATGCAGTGATGAGGACAAAACAGGGTTTTGTTTTGGGGGTTTTTTAATTTGTGATTTACTCCAAAAAAAATAAAATAAAAATAACTATGCAACATTACCCTGTTTGTCACTCCATCCAGCCTGCTCTCTGGACGGACACTTTGTGTTCTCAGTAAACGCTGCAGACGCACACACTCCCATTGATCCCAGCAGCCTCATTGTAAAGGATCAGCCGCACTGTCACCCTGTTGTCACAACCCCAGATACTGCTGTCTTCAAGATAGGAGTCTCAAACTGCGGTGCGAAGAGGAAGGTAAATGTTATATATCCAACATTTAGATTGGGGTATCATCCTAATATTTTTGCACAGTTACACAAAGTCAGTCACAGCATTGAGCACAATCTTTCATTTAGATGTTTCTGTGGTCCACCATGAATTTTCACATCTTCTTTTCTTAAATCTTTTTTAATTTTTTTTTTTAATCTGTCCAACTTTTAGGCAAATGGAGATGTGGTGATCTATGAAGTGGAAGTGGTGGAACTACATACAGGAAATGATGCCAAATATTCTCCATTTAGGTATGGAGATATATCCATCTTCTTCTAGAAGACGGTACTGGTGGTGATGAATGTATTGGGTTTTCAGTCTTCAGGTCCAGTGTGAATACGACTCATCTGATCTAAAGCGTGCAGCAGAACTGCGGTCCTTGTATGCGGTGACCAATCCACCACCTGTGATTGCACTGGGGTCCATCGGAGTGCAGATGAGAATAGCCACAGGTACGAAAATGGAATGAAATGGCGCTTTGTATGCAAATCACGGCTGGTGATGAGTATACGTTTGTTGCTGCAGATGCATCCTTTACATCCTTTATTCCCGAGGAACAGCTTCCGCTGACTTTGCCCCTTCGTGAAGCTGTGAATGTGGAGATTTCCATCGTGCAGCCATCCCCAGATCCCACACTTTCCCTGCGAGTGCGAGACTGCTTTGCTTATCCTGGGTCTAGACACTCTGTGTGGACACTTCTCTATGATGGGTATGTTATTAAACCCCACCCTTCAACCCTAAATAAAAAAAATAAAAATATGACAGCACAATTTTGTCCCTTTTGTACAGATGTCCAAATCCTCAGGATAATATGAGAAGCTCTGTCCCTGTGGACAAACAAGGGAAGGCCACATCTCACTCACAAGTCAGGAGGTTTGACGTTAAAACCTTTGCCTTCTTGGACCCCAGCACAGGCCATCCAAGTCCAGAGGAAGTACGTTTCATCATATTATCATATTTCAGCAAGGCAGTGGGTTGTTTTTTTTTTTGTTGTTGTTTTGTCCCACAGACCTGGCTATGTGTGTTCTGTTACTCAGATGTACTTCTATTGTTGGGTGGAAATCTGCACAAATGACGTTGACTGTGCGCAGCGTTGTACCTTCATTTGTGAGTATACCACAGTATGCTTGACATTGCACAGTACACTCAATTTGCTGTTTATTTTTGGATTTTTTAAAATCTGTCCTGTGCCCTCCCGTAAGCATCTGAGGGGGAGAGACCGAGAAGAGAGGCCGCATCTCAACCCCACCAGCTTCAGCTGGTCTCTTTAGGGCCACTGCAGCTGGTCCAGAATAACACTGAAGCCGAGGAAGACCCCTGCATGAAACAGAAAAAAAGTAAATCCAGCAAGGCACCAAACTAAAATCATTACCTAAAAGAGCATGAATGACACTCTTTAAATAGAATCCCCCTCCCTCTCTTCCTTAGTGTTTCAGGTGACCGTATATATCCTGTCTGGTGTTGGTGCTGCCCTCCTTCTGGTCCTGCTGTTCATTGTGTGTTCAAGCATCAGAAGGTGTCAGAACAAAGGCATGCAACGAGCATGTGATGAACAAAATGACAGTGAAGCATCTCAATAAATGTCAACTTGTCCATTTGTGCATTTGTTTTGGTTTTTTGAGATAAGGCTGAGTGCCAAATGGCACAAAAACTGGACTGGAAATGAGTAACAGCAGGTCTGATGGAGTTCAAATCATTTATCAGTATGTACGGCGGAGGTCAGGAGAGAGATGCAAGGTCTATAGCCATCTCTAAAACACAGTGGAGGCTTTGTCATGGTGTGAGGCCATCACATTTTGATCCACAATGCAATTCCATGTGAAACCAACCAATTAACAACAGCACGACAATGAACCCAAACACGCTGTCAATGCAGTAAAAGTGTACCTAATAGAAAAAACACACAGTGGAACATTATCAGTCATGGATCAGCCTCCCCAGAGCCAGGACCTCAAGATTACTGAAGCAGTGTGGGATCCTCCTGACAGAGAACAGAACAAAAGGCAGAAACATCCAAAGAAGAGCTTTGAATGTCCTTCAAGAAGTCTGGAAATGAGGCGTGACATGACTTTTGCACAGTAATGTAGATTTGTTTGTATTGACAACCACGATGCAGATCTCCTGTTTCCTCCACAACTCAAAGGCGCTCTACAGGACTGAGATGTGTTAGGATGTTGAGATGATCTGAGCTTTGTGACATTTGACCTTATCCTGCTGGAAGCAGCCATCCAACGATGGGTACACTGTGGTCATATTACATTATGCACATGACACACAAGTAGGAAATTGTTAGCATCTGGTTGAAACACCACTATACTGCCTCATGCCAACTTACATATATACACAGAAATATACCAAGATCAACCTATGATGTCATCACAGAAAGTTGTTGGCCTGGAGCCTGCTGTGATAATTTGATGAAATCATAAAATTGTGATCTTAAAATTCAAGCAAAAGAGATTAATCTTAAACTGCCATTTTATAACATTTCAGTACTTCATGTTGTAGCTTTACTGTGCTTCACTACATTAACGATCATTAATGTGAGGAGCGAAAAATTTAATAATCATAAAATTAAGTCAGAATAGCAGTTTATTAACACAAAAACCTTTATGATGCAACTGAAATACACAAAAGCAGTGAAATGATGAAAGAAGAAATGGGCAGCTGACTCAGTAAGGTCTGAACTTCCTCTGTGCCCTCAGTAGAGCTATTCTCTGTTTATCCTCCTCAAATTTTTTCCTTAGTTCAGCGATATCTGGGAAAAAAAAGAAAAGGAAACGTATTTAACCAAAATCCTTTCACAACCTCAAATCTAAACAATGTCATTAACATATCATTGACTTACGTTCTTTCTGTGTGTTTCTGTGCTGCCAGGTGTAGAAGTTCAAGAGCTCCTTCCTCTTCTTCTTCCTTATCTCCCTCTGTAGAGTCCTCTGATTGGCTGCTTCGCTGTGAGGACGCGCCTTGGCACCCTTGTGCCCTCTCGTGACTTTCACCCAGCCCTCTTCATCTTCTTGCTCCTGCTCCGCCTCCTTCCTCTGCTGCTCCGCTTCCTGTGGACAAAACATCAAACCCACACTGAAGCCACGCAGAGCAGACGCGTCAGCAGTGCTGAAGGAACAGCGGCAGAATTCTCACCTCTTCTTTACGCCTGTCGTAGTCTTCCATAAAAGAGTCGACTTTTTGTTGCAGCTGCTCCGGTTGGATAAAGGAGTCTGTGTACTGCTGGATCCACTCTGCCATAAAGAAAATACAACCCACGTGTCATACACCTCATTTGCTACAGATGATTCCAGATGTTCTGCATCATTTCTTCTCATTATTAGATCACTTTATGTCTCATTTGGCATTGATTTGTAGTCATTGTGTTTACGTTAAGCTTGATTTTTGGCGTCTTTATAACAGATTTTTCACTCATGAGCTCATTCACACTTAATTTTGGTCATTTATGTCTCATTCTATTATTAGTGACTCTCTCTTTTTAACTACACACCCTGGACAACATCCGTTCAAGCTCCTTCCACCTGACACGCTCTTTAGAAATAGACACACACACACTAAAACACATCTTATTCCCAAAAGCTGTAAATCC
Organism: Etia nguti; assembly: GCA_015106755.1. Lineage (NCBI taxonomy): Eukaryota > Metazoa > Chordata > Actinopteri > Cichliformes > Cichlidae > Etia > Etia nguti. The sequence continues at coordinate 8,998 of VUQG01004713.1, forward strand.
TTCTGCCCAATTCCACATCCTAGCCCTCAGCACATACCTGGTCATACACATTTTATAATATACAAATGACTCATGTAAAGTAAATTTTCAATGTTGTATTTATGTTATTTAAGTTTTTGCATCATGTAGCTAAATCTCTGAGTATTTATGATATATTTGAACACATCTTTTGCAGATACTTTTGCTTCTTTGGTTATATTTCGCATTTCTTTGTAGCCATCAACTGTGTTTGGGGCGGCTTTACTTACTCTGCAGTCCTGTTTTGACTGGATGCTGCTCTGTGCAGACCACCAAAGGCACAGCATGTGGGTGTGATTTAACTGCTGGTAAACTGGAGGAGTTTTGAAATACAACATAGCCGACTTTGAAGCCCTGAAACAGACAGAGACACATCACGTGAAACTGAAATCTGCAAAACATACATAAACAAACGAGAAACTGCGCAGGAACACAGGTCAACCTGTTTTTCAGCTGGTTTGAAGAACTTGGACAGTTTGGGTCCAGACTCCTGGAAGGAGCCCGGGTGGTCTCTCAGCTCCACTGACTGAACGCTGCCAAATTGCGAGAATAAATCTTTGACAACATCCTGTAACACACACACACACACACACAGTGAGAGGAAAGGCAGTCTGCAGTAGTTACTGTTTACATGATGGACGGACAAACAAACCACACAGAGCAGCCAGGCAGGCGCGCTACCTCTGAGCAGTATGGAGGGATGTTGAGCATGAATAAAGTCCTGTCCAGCGGTCTGTGGGAACTTCTCTCCGCTCGCACCCTGTGCTCCTTCACATACAGCGAGTGCCGGGCAGCGCTGTCGGAGCTGAACTGTAAGGACAACACTGCGTGGAGAGCCGGGAAAAAACAACACATCAGTGCCTGCTATCACCCAGCGACCACTGCTTTGTCGACATGGCGGTCTACAGATCAGCACACACACCAGCCGGTTTACATAACACAAACATTTGTCTACAAGGACAAAGCGTTACAAAAAAACGGCGTGATAATCAGAAATACCCGTAAATCCTCCAGGAATAACACAAGCCTGATTCTTGGCGTGTTTCTTCTTGGACGGCGCCATTTTGATGTGACCTTTCACGCCGGAAGTACAACTGAGTTCCCGTTTGGTACCCTTCCCCTCCCCAGATTTTCTGCTAAGTAGCTTCTGTGTTTGTTTTAAACCCAAACATTTAGTTTTTAGTTTGTATTACAGCCTACCTTTAAAAAATATTTCGGTTTAATGGTAAAATTGAAAGCCTCGACTTCGAGGCTATAAATGAGGTGACAGTCATCAGTTAGAGGATCATTAATCGTTTATGTTGTCATATAACATTTTCCACCAGCCTGTTCCAGGGTTTAAAATGTAGGTGTTTTTTTAAATGGAAGCTGAATGTTTTTACGTCAAATTTCAACAAAATAACTAATAAGAAGAAGTTTGAGTTGGTATGTTGAAAATTTGAGCTTGACTTAAAGATTAAAGAAACAAGCCTCCATGGTTTTGCCTCCCTCAAACCAATTTTAAAAACTGGAGTCAATCTCTCCTTTTTAATATTTTGGTTGTTGGTTTTACTTGTAGATGTGTATTTCTAAAAAGTAAAACTGAAACAAAGATGGCTAAAGGTTCAGCACCAGACGCGTAAATCATTCAGGAATTCCAGAATTGTTTTTAGAAAGCCTAACAGCACATGTACATAAATCAACAGTGAGTTCATGGTATGAAGAGCAAAGAAGAGTCTCAGACATCATCTACAAAGCTAAATATTTAATGGTGACATTTCAGACACATCCTACCACTTTGCCTCCTCTTGCATGACATACCAAGAATGCAACAGAAGGCAAATTACAGTCTTTCAACACAAATCGAGAGTAATAATAGAAAGAATTAAACATGTTGACCATCAAGCAAAAACCAGTCACAGAGCATACGAGTCTGGATGCCACAAGAACGTTAAAACCAAATAAACTGACATGTCCCTTTGAGAGCTAGCTTACTAAAGTTATCATGGTATTATGTCGTTTACGCCGGTCCCCGATTTGCAGGTATTTTCAGTTATTTTGGCTGGTATGGCATCACTTTGGGCTCAACTTAAGTCATCTTCCCACATTTTAACCAAACTGTCCTTCCTAATAAAACAGACATGACATAAGTTTGGTTTTTTGTTTTGTCTGTATATTTTTTCCCCCCAATGCAATATACACACTCAAAAAACCCAAAGGGAAGCACTGACAAGATAAATGAACACACCTGCATGAATATTCAACCTTAAATATTACATAACTCTCAAGAATAACACTACCACACAGTTGTCAATTAGTCAGTGAAAGGGTTTTGGCTGGGTTCGTTTTTTTAACTCCTCCTCTTTTGGAAGTTGGAGGCAAGCGGCAATGACG
>VUQG01004713.1:11408-21483 GCA_015106755.1 Etia nguti
GGAAAAATATATAAAAAAAAAAAAAAAAAAAAAAAACTAAAATCAAACTGTCACTTAATATACAAAAAAAAGAAAAGAAAAAAAACCCTTTTCCAATTAAATTTGGTACTACCCCTCCTCCACCTCTACATCGGATTAAAACATCATATGAAACTTTCCTCCGCTCCGTTTCCAAAACCAACAGGTGACTTCTGATACAGTAAAACCCAAACGAGGATGCATGAATGATGAATTTCACGTTCACAGGAGTCATGTATATCAAATGTGTAAAAATCAGTTTCATTAGAATGTGTGCTGGCTGCTGTCAATGTGAACACCACAGTTTGAAATGAGAACACTGAGAATGCACTAACATGAACAGACAGTGTTTTCACTTTAGACGTGGGCTATATCTTGATGCGAAAGGCAGTGGCCTGTGAGCTGGGAGGCTCAGTGGTGGAGGTCGACTGTGTAGTGGACTTGAAGAGAGCTTTGAGGATGGTCTGGGGGTCCACCTCTGGAGTGGGCTGAGAGGAGGAACGCTGACCGGTGGGCCGTGATAAGGAGGGGGGCAGACCTTCTTTCTTTGTGCTGCTGCCTGTACCCGGAGTATCGCTGAGTCGCCTGTGGGCAAGTGAAACAGTTGTTACTATTTTTAAAGTCCTTCAGTGGTTCAAACAACACACGGGGGTCCCTCCCGCTGTGCTCAGTTAAACAGACAGCTGTTAAGCCAAAAGGGTTACATGTCTGACCTCTAATGGAGAACACAGCAACAGCACATGGCATTTACTGCAGTTGAAAGTTAAACTTGATAACATTAAATTGTTTTTAATCACGAGTACCTTTTTTTCCAAAGGCAATGTAACAATGCACTACTAACCACCTCTAAATGGATTTATGGGGCTTTTCCTTATATACAGTTTGCCTCAGTGGGCATATTTAATATGAACTAAGGTCACCAAAGCTAAAAACTCAGGCTACAGACTGTTTTAAATGTTTGTTTTCAGACTATTCTTTCTATTCTTGGATATTGTGTGAAGTCAGTGAAAGATAATAAGAGGACAACGCGGTCATTTAAGTCTTACAGCTCTGGCTGTGAGCACAGAAGCCCACGCACACACACGATGTTCACCCCTTCTGTTAATGATGGGAAGCCAATCAGAAGAATGTTTCGTAAGGGGGATGGGACCTAGAGTCGCTCATTTTAGACAGCAGATGAAGTGAGAGGCTCTACAGAGGACCACAATAAAATACTTTTTACTTTAGGAATGCAGTAAATGGATAGGTAATAGGTTTTAGTATGTAGATGAAAGCCAGATTATGGCACAATGAAAATATGCAAAACAATGATTTCTTTAAATTAGGATTCTCCCTATACAGAGGAAGTCTGTGAAGGGAAGAAGGACGACCATCAGCACTCTAATGCATTTTTAACCAGTTCTGTTATTTGGACTTTCACTTACCCAACACACTACATACTTTTGTCTATACAAAAAGTCACATCTAACAAGGATACAGTGACTCACTGCCTTTACATGGACCCCTTATACATGCTGTCCTCAAGTTCTCTGTCTGAGCTAACTCTGGTCTCACACACTATGTAAACACAATTGAGAACAGATTAATTTGAAATTAACTAAAGAGGCCTCGAGGGCTCACTCACAATAGAATGGGTTGATCAGAAGTGATGACATTTCCCTGAATATGAAGGTTACACTTCATGGGTTGGCCTGGGGGTGGACAAGAAAAGGAAAAGAACAGATGACACAGATGAACCAATCACAACGATCCTGACCACATACAGAGCTATGAAAAACTATTTGCCCCTTTCCTGATTTCTTAGGTTTTTGCATGTTTGCCACACTTGAATGTTTCAGATCAAACTAATTTTAATATCACACAAAGAAAACTTAAATACAAAATGCAGTTTTCAAATAAGGATTTCATTTATTAAGGTCGAAGCTATCCAATCCTAAGGGATTACATGAAAATGTAATTGCCCTGTAAAACTAATAACAGGTTGTGCCACTCTTGGCAGTAAGAACTACAATCAAGCATTTGGAATAACTGGCAATGAGTCTATCACATACATCACTGTGAAGGAAGTTTGGCTCACTCTTCTTTGAATTCTTTTAATTCAGCCACACTGGCGTGTTTACCAGCTCGAACAGTCTGTTTAAGGTCCTGGAAAAGCATCTCAATCCGACTTGAGTCCAGACTCCTAAACCTTAAATATTTTTTTCTTTGAGGAATTCAGACATGGACCTGCTGTTTTATTGTCTATCATTGTCCTGCTGCATAATTGGCTCCATCAATAACGAGAAATCATCCTGGTCCCGAAGCAGCAAAGCAGCCCCAGACCAACACCACCATGTTTGATTCTTGGTGTGACGTTCTTTTATGAAATACTGTTAGTTTTATGTCAGATGTAACAGGACTCAAGTTTTCTCCATTTGTGGATGATAGCTCTTGTGGTTCACTGGAGTCCCAGAGTCTTAGAAATGGCTTTGGAACAGTCGCCAGACTGACAGATGTCAATGACTTTGTTTCTCAGCTGTTTCTTCAGATCATGGCATGATATGTTTTTTGAGATCTTTTAGCCTTTTAGTCAAACAGGCTCGAGTTAAGTGATTTCTTGATCCAGCAGATCTGGCAGTTTTCAGGTCTGGGTGTTTATAGTGAAACTGAACTAATCTTTCCAAAACTGTGGTTAATAATAGTTAATTCTTGATTTAACAGGGGAGATAATTACTTTTTCACAAGGGTAGATAGGTTTGGGTAGCCTTTTCCTCTTAATAAAGGCAATCATAGTTTAAAAACTGCACTTTGTTATGCTTGTTTAATCTTAAAATTTGATTGATGCTCTGAAACATTTGTGTGTCACAAATATGCAAAATATTAAGAAATCAGAAAGGAGTCTAACACTTTTTCACAACACTATATATATAACGTATAACATGCTCGCAAAACATCTGGTTGCTACAGCAGCCATTAAACTATATGTTAAACAGAAGACTTTCATGTGTGCGTCCTTGCTCTTGGCACTCACCGTCCAAGCAGCGATTGTTGTACTTCCTGTATGCGCTCACGGCGTCCTCTTTACGGACAAACACCACTTCAGCTACGCCTACCTTCACCAGCCGTGCTCGCTTCAAGGCACCGCACACACAGAACAGTTCCTGTGGACAAAAATTGACAGGCATTACAAATACACACTGAATGATTCATCACGGCACTCGGCACATCATTTCAATTTCAAACAAGAAAAGCTTATAGGCAAACAGAGCAATTTCCTCACCACTATGTCCTCCTCAGTGACTCGGGGATGCAGGTTGTTCACTGTTATTTTTGTCCCCTCCAAAGGGCTAAAAGCAGGCTAAAAAGAAAAATGACAAAACCAAAGAGTCAGGTAAATGTAGTCGCAATGACTTGTGTGAACACATTAAATATCAATCGAACTGATAAATGTAACAGAATCACTGCAGGGGTCTATATTATAAAGAGCCTGCAGCCAGGTTTAAAAAAACAATAAAAAAATTTTTAAAAGTCCTAACTTTTTTTTTTTTTTTTTGTAAATCTTGCATTATGTATTTTCACGCATTATCCTAAAAAAAATATTTCACTTTAAATGTGCACATCTACTGAAGTAAGAAGGGTTCATTGTGGTGTGGCATGGACAGCAAAAAAGGCAAGGGTGGAATGAAGGCCGAGACATTTTGAGTGTTTCATTTGCAACTGCAACTAATATTTGTAAAGGAAAAAAAGAAAAAAAAACAAAAAACGGTCACCACCGCAAAAGCAGTGAGATGATTTGTCACAGGGTGGAGCTGCAGCCTGTCCTCTCTGGCAAACACTGGGCTCAAGCGGATTTTATCCTTTCCACGTCTGCAGGTCCGCTTGGGTCTCCGTGACACAGATTTCATCATCGGACAGCGAGTGCACAGACATCTGTGAGCCTGCCTGTTTTTTGATCAAAGCCTGTTTGTCGATCAAAGCAAGTATGTTTGTTACTGCAGTTGCAACCAAAATCTTTATAGTTAAAAGCCAACCAAAGTCCTTTAAACTTATTAAGTTTAAAGGTTTGATAAGTTTAAACACGAAACAAACAGAAAAGATTTACCTCCACTATGTTTTACAAAGTGACAGCTGTTTACTGAATTAAGAGCAAGTAAAAATTGAAGGATCTGTATGACAGGCTGCTGGCAGACCTTGAAATGTGGCAGAAATGTAGCTGCAGACTAACAACAGCTGTTCCCTTTGACTGTTGGCATAATCTCTGCAGCATGCAGGAGGATTTCTAAAAGTGGCCACAGTCTATATTCCACTACATTTATGTTACAACATTAGTTATTAGTTATCTTGAAATGATTTATGGTAAATTATGCCAATTATTTTTAATATACCTCACTAGGACTGTCAAATAAAAATCGATACTCGGGTATTAATCAATATTTAAAAATACCAAATTAAGATTTGCAACAGTATTAATACAACAGTGCTGTTTTGGCCTCCTCCAGCTGACACAAAACGTCCCACAGCACAGCTGCAGACAGACACACAGCTCCTCCCTTCACTAACAGCTGAAGTAGTTAACAATGACTAACACTTTAGGAGGAATTTCAGAGATCAGTAAAGCTCCCGTTTCAGAATTTGCTGTCTGTTCAGAGTGTGGAGAACTAATCTGAGCAAATAAAGAGTAAAATTCAGAGCAGCAGAATGAGACAGGTTTCAGGCCTGAAGAGCAGAGCTGTGGAGAAGAAGAGCTGCAGACTGAGCAGTGTGAACAGTGAATAAGAGAAAGGTTGCAGGACCAGTGAAGAGGTGGCAGATGTGGACAAGATAATAAACTAGCTTTTCTACTTTTACAATAATTTATTAAAATGTGTTTGTTATTTTTTTGTAGCCAGCTGTGAGCTGGCTGTTAAGACCTTAACTTTCCAAAAAGATTACTTTATTGCCATTACTGCTGTTGTAGCACAATGGGCAAATGGCCAAAATATTCCCTGTGGTATTGAAAATGCTAGGTATCAGTATCGAGCTTCAAATTCTAGTGTTGTGACAACCCTATGTGTCACATGTCCCAGCTAAATATAAAGCAATTAAAGGAAATCTATTGTTTTCCTTTGTCTGGGGCATGATGCGGTTGTTTTGTTAGAAACTCATCTGACTTGTCGCATCAAGCCAAAAGACAAATTACAATAATAAAAACCATAATAACAAGTTATATGAGCACAATGTGAAAGAAAGAACTAGCACACACTGAGCTGCAGATGAAAATGACAGGACTTACCTGAGGAGGAGTAGGAGCTGTTGCACTGGTTTCTGCTGTGCTTTGCTGAAGAGTCCTAGAGACTGGCTGTAAGGCTGCAGCTGAAGACCGAGTGGCAGCCAGGCTGGTGGTGGGCCGAGTAGAAGCCACAGGAACGGCGGGCCGTGGGGCCGTGTAAGCATCATTTTTAACCACCTTGGTGATCGGGGCTGACATTGAGAATGCTGAGCCTGCTGTACCAGGCTGTGTGAAAAAAGAGACAAGAAAGACAACGCTAATTAACGTAGGAACGCACAGCAGACACGCAATCAAACGTGTAGCCTTGTCACAGAGAAACATCTTACCCGTGATTGTAACAAATTGTTTGCAGTTGTGATCTTTAACTGTTTACTTGGGGCGCCATCATGCTCATTTAGGGTAGGCTGTGGAAAAACAAAATAATTCATTTAGTATGATATCTTAAACCTTTAGAAATGGGCTCATAAGTGTCCTCATAAGTGAATATGTCAAGAGAAACTAATCTACCTGTGTAGCGGCACGTATTCCTCCCAACATCCCTACTGGACGTTGCTGGAAAAAGAAGCATAATATATTACTAAAGGAAGTTCTGTCTGTATATTTCTTCAAGTATACATATGTGCAAGCCTGATTTATTTATCCTCACCTGGATGGTCTTAGTTATCTTTAAAGGTGGTGCAACTGCTGCTTGTGTCTGTGTCCCTCCAATGCTCCTCTTGAGGCTCAGCCTATCACGAGCATCCATCATTCTTGCATTATTGCTCAGCTGTGGCACTGCACTGGCCTTCGCACTCGGTCCTTGTACATTAGAACCAAACTGCCTTGTATTCACACCAGCGAGATTGTTGTTGGTGTGTATCTGTATCTGTGGCACAAGCGTCTGGCTCTGTAAATGCTGCGTTACTGCTGTCTTTAGCGTGGTCGGTGCAGAGACGGTGAACTGACTCTGTCCCTGCTTGCGTGAGTTGATCATCTGACGTGCATCTTGCACCACTCCTGCTCCTCCCCTGCCACGGATTTTGAAGCGAGCATCTTTCTGCCCCAGTTTCTCTCTGGCATCTTTCACTTGAAACCCTGAGGGGAGAAATTGAGAGTTTAGAGGCAAAAAATGACTTTGCTCATTACAAAGTAACATTTACACCCACTGCTTGCGGGACCTAACCTGTGCCTCCTCCAAGCCTCTGTCTCACATCATTAACTCCAATCTTCTGTCTGGCATCAAAGCTTTTTCCATCCCCCCCTGAACCTCGTCCAAACGCTGGCCTGAGAAAAAAAAAAGTTTAATTAGGTTCAACAACAACACAACAAAAAGCATTAGGATTAAGCGATACCTTCTACGTTACAATCATTTCTAGAAACACATTGAATATGTTTTTTCCCCCAGATGATTATGGAAACATCATTTATTTTTACCCATTCCAGCTATCACATTTGTTGATTACGTGAGGAAAAAACTACGATCTTTGCCAACAAAAACACTAGCGTGCTATTTAGCCAAGACCGACGAGTGAAGCTACAAACAAAACGCTGAAAGAGACGAACAATTTAAAGACTTAAACAAAGAAATCTGTTCAGTTAAGCGGAGAGTGGTTCCGAGATTAAACTGTGTTTTCTTTGTCTTCAATATGAATGGCTTCAAACGTGAAGGCCTACAGTTTGTAGAAGCCACTTTTAGCCTAGTGCTCAGGCTGTAATCGCTGCTAGCTGTAACATGCTAACGTTAGCTTACGATTGTCGAGTAGCTACAAGCAGCACTAAGTTTTCGATATGCGCTTAGAAATGTTACTACAAGTTTCTAAATCCTTAATAACCACACATGCACCAGTCTCCTAACACTTAAAAAAATACCTTTTCACTGCAGCCTTGACGTTAATACGGCGCTGTCGTATAACTTCATCCAGCGAGACGTCTGCCATTTTCTCACACACTTTCCAAAAGCGCGTGCGCACCCGAGATTTCTTAGGGGCTATGACTACGGGAACTGATTTGGGGCAAAATCCAAAATGGCTATTGGAAACTGACAGTGAGAATTATGCTATTTTATAAAAGATTCAGAATAGCTAACGATGTAGTCTTCAAAACACATATAAAGACAGTGAAAACACGACCGTGCTGCTACCACAATAAATCTGTGATCGATTAGTCTTGACGAAATACGAATAGCGCGCATACCTGCATACCCATGATCCTTTGCGCCAGATAGCGCAGCGATTTTACAACATAAACATTGCATATAGCTATTTAAAAGCCCAGAAACTGGCTATTTGATCGTTTCTTTACTCACCGAAATAAAGAATTCGATAGAAACTTTAAAAAAACATAATGGGGGGGAAACTATATTTGACACCATAATAGAGAGTGCCTGTGTACGTGGTCTATGCCCGCCCTCCACCGGTGTCAGGTTATGCCTTAAACTGATGAGTAAGGAAAATAACGACGCGGGGTGACGCCCGTGTCCTCGTTCATTTAACGAGATTAATTTTTGAAAGGGCACAGGTCTGCCTGCTGAGGTGACTCGCCTACTTTGCGAGATGCCTCGCGGGACAAGGACCTTCCCCGAGTCCCAAACATTGTCGAAATAAAAAAATAATCTTCCCGAAGTCTATTACATACCTGACTGTTATCTAAGGTGACATATTTAGTGTAGTTAAAGTGTTAGGCATGTTAATTAGAACGTGGCGGAGCAGGAAGTTCCAAAGTGCAAAAGAATACAACGATATTGCGAAATACAGCAAATAAATATTCCGCATAAATATTTACTTCATGTATTAGGTATAGGGTAAATATATTGTGCAAAAATCATGTCATCATTTCAAATTTAGCATGTAGTCCATACTGTTTTTCCACTGTTTATAAATATATAGGTACAGTTTTAGGCGTCGCAAAACAAGAGTTCCGCATAAACTACAAGTCCCATGATGCAAACGGTCTGGCGCAGAGCCAAACAGTTGGTTCGGTGGGTCTCTAGGTCCGCACATCACTGCTGCCTCACGTCGGCTCTGTTAGAGGAGAAATGGCTGCAGCTCTGTCCCGTGCCCTCAAACTGCCCGGTAAGATGCCGCACTCATTTTTATTATTTATCAGACCAATGTGCAGACGTAACGGAGCTTAGCTTCATTGATAGTCTGTGCTCTCCTATCTCGCTTCTCAGCTTTCTGAATGCAGCTAAGTCATTTAATTTTAATGGCTTGTCATATGCAGTTGTCATGTTTTCCGTTTTATCTCTGCCAATTTCTCGTGCCAATTTTTTAATCCGAGTGAAATCAGATGGCCGCAGTTTTTCTGTTTATGTAGTGCAGCGTCGGAGCGGCACGCTGACGGTGCTGTGTGGTGGTGCTGAACGACAGTTAGCTGCTAGCTAATGTTAACCAACCTGCTGTTAGACAGTTCACCATAAAACGCTTTTTTCATGACAAATACATAATACAAGCTCAGACCTGGCGAGAGTATCCTACTGGAAACAGTGATGCCCATCATTGCCTGTATTACGGTAATAGTATTTCTATTCTATTTCTATTCTATTCTTCTTTCTTTTCTTTCTTCTAATAGTATTTCTATTTAATTAAAGAAATCTGTAATGTGAAAAAAAAAAATGCCGACAAGCGTTGATGAAATAAAATAACCAAGCTATCGTCATCGTGTTATTATTATTGTTATTTTTATTGTTATTTTAAGCGTGTTATTGTGCCGGGGGCTACAATCAAAAATTGCCCCGAAATACAGGAATATAGTTAGATCCACTATTTTCCTAGTTTTGCCTCTGCCCACCACTACAGTATGGTGGTAAAGTGGTGTAATCAAACATCAGAGGCTCAAAATTATTTTATTATTATATTAAATTAACATTTAAATATAAGGATAGTTTTTAATACTCGGATGAAAATTCTTTGTAGTCACTATTTGCCTGAGGTCTAAAACCCATTGACGTCACAAAATGCTGTGTTTTCTCCCTTGAGATGCTCTGTCGTGCCTTTACTGCAGCCACCTTCAGTTGCTGCTTGTTTTGTGGGTCTCTGATTTCAGTTTTGTTAGCTCCTCTATAGTTGATTCATTGTGTTTAGATCAGGTGACTGACTCCGCTATTCAATAATATGTAATTTCTTTGCGTTGAGAAACTCGGGTTGCTTTTGCAGTTTGCTTTGGGTCATGATTCTTTTGTACTGTGAAGAGCTGTCTGTTCAGTTTTGTAGCATTTGTCTGAGTCTGTACACTTCACAGTTCAGCCTGCTGCTTCTTTCAGCGGTCACATCATCAATAAACACTACTTATCCATAAAATGATGGACCTAATCGATATTAAATATGCAAGCAGCACAACAGCCTCTGGTTCGGGTCATATTCAAACCAGTGCAATTCATTTCAATTCAATTTTATTTATATAGCGCCAAATCACAACAACAGTCGCCTCAATGCGCTTTATATTGTATAGTAGATCGTACAATAATAGATACAGAGAAAAACCCAACAATCATATGACCCCTATGAGCAAGCACTTTGGCGACAGTGGGAAGGAAAAACTCCCTTTTAACAGGAAGAAACCTCCGGCAGAACCAGGCTCAGGGAGGGGCGGCCATCTGCTGCGACCGGTTGGGGTGAGAGAAGGAAAACAGGATAAAGACATGCTGTGGAAGAGAGAGAGAGATTAATAACAGGTATGATTCAATGCAGAGAGGTCTATTAACACAAAGTGAGTGAGAAAGGTGACTGGAAAGGAAAAACTCAATGCATCATGGGAATCCCCCGGCAGCCTACGTCTATTGCAGCATAACTAAGGGAGGATTCAGGTCCAACCCTAACTATATGCTTTACC